>JAECUM010026558.1:0-35881 GCA_016617855.1 Megalonaias nervosa
ATAAAGAAAACGTTTACCCGAGATATATCTCAGAAAATGCTTCACAAAAGACAATCAATTTATTATTTTATCGGGGACATTACTGTTGGATAAAAAACTTTAACGGCCTAGTTGGCGGACAGTACAGTAAAAATAAAAACAAGAAATATTTCTGTTATAGATGTCTGCACGGCTTTTCTAGCGATGGAAGACTGCAGAAGCATCTCAAATACTGTGTCAACGTTCAAAAAACAACTATGCCCAGCGAAAAAGAAAAAATATTAAAATTTAAAAATTATAATCATAAACTGAATATTCCTTTTGTTATTTACGCCGATTTCGAGTGTCTACTCGTTCCTGTGGTTGGAGCTGAAAATAATCCGAATAAATCCAGTACCAGAAAAATACAACAGCATATTCCCTGCGGAGTAGCTTATAAAGTAGTTTGTTGCGCCAGCGATAAATTTTCATCTCCGATAAGGTTATATAGAGGTGAAAATCCTGCCGTGTGGTTACTAAAAAATTTAATAGACGAAGTTAATACAATTTCTAACAGATTATTTAAAACAGCTCCGATGAGAATAACGTCTAAAGAACAACTCGACTTTGATGAGGCAGTTAATTGTCATATTTGTGAAAAGTTGCTGGTGGACTCCAACGGAGTTCGTGATAAGGTGCGAGATCATTGTCGTTTGACCGGCCAATATCGTGGAGCAGCTCATAACAGTTGTAATTTAAAATTTCATGCTCCAGATTTTATTCCCGTCGTTTTACATAACTTTCGTGGCTATGACAGTCATATCATTGTAGAAGCTTTTGGTGATGAAAACATTAAATCTAAGCTAAAATTAAATAACGTGATAAAATGTATTCCAAATAATTTTGAAAAGTATATGTCAGTGACGCTCGGCAAATTACGCTTTATTGACAGTATGCAATTTATGGCAGCATCATTAGACGAGATCGTTAAAGGTTGTAGCACTTTTAATAATCTGCAAAGTTGCTTCGGTGAAAACTATGTCGATCTGACAAAAAAAGGTATCTTTCCGTACGAGTATCTCGACGATTGGAGCAGATTTAATGAAACGTCTCTGCCTGACAAAGATAAATTTTACTCGCAGCTCAAAAATGAAAACATCACAGATGACGAATACAAATATGCACAAGATATGTGGAATAAATTTGGCTGTAAAACATTTGGTGATTATCACGATTTATATTTGAAAACAGATGTATTATTGCTAGCAGATGTTTTCGAGAATTTTCGTCAGGTTAGTCATGCAAATTACGGATTAGACCCCTGTTGGTATTATTCTGCTCCAGGGCTGTCTTGGGACGCTCTACTAAAAACGAGCAAAATAGAACTAGATCTTTTAACAGATGTCAATATGTTTAACTTTATTGAAAAAGGCATCAGAGGCGGAATTAGCGTTATAAAAAAAAATATGGAGTAGCTAATAACAAATATCTAAAAAATCATGATAAAAATCTCCCGTCGAGTTACATTATTTATCAGGACTGTGTGAACCTTTATGGGTGGGCCATGTCACAGCCAATGCCTTGCGGTGGGTTTCATTGGATAACTCCAGATCAATTTCTTAGAGAAACTGAAAAAAAATCTTCCGAAAGATATTTCAATTTTGTTGAAGTTGATCTAGATTATCCTACTTCGTTACATGATCTACATAACGACTATCCGTTTTGCGCAGAGTCAATGACGATTGATTATAGTTTATTATCGCCTGAACAACAAGCAATAACAACAGCAAAAAATTCGATTCTTAATAAGTTAGTTCTAAATTTGTTAGATAAAAGAAATTACGTTATGCATTACAAAAATTTAAAGCAAGCAGTAGATGCTGGACTAATTCTGAGAAAAGTCCATCGCGTGCTAAAGTTTAATCAGTCGAGGTGGATGGCAGATTGTATTGACTTAAATACCAAACGTCGTGCTGTGGGTAAAACCGAATTTGAGGAAATTTTTTTCAAGTTAATGAACAACTCGGTGTTCGGCAAGACGATGGAGAATATTAGAAAAAGAGTTTCGATCGAAATTGTAAACGACATAAATCGCAGAAATAAATTAGTTAATGATGATGGTTTTGTTAGAATGATGATATTTAGTGAAAATCTTGCTGCAATACAACGACGAAAGACAAATTTAAAGTTAAATAAGCCAATTTATGTTGGTGCAGCTGTACATGATATATCAAAGTGGCTGATGTACGATTTTCACTACAATTTTACCCAAAAGCAATGGCCAGATTCGGAGTTGCTATTTACTGATACAGACTCGCAAGTTTATAATATAAAATGTGAAAATGTCTATCAGGACATTTACAATAATAAAGATCTATTTGACTTATCAGATTATCCAACATGTAGTGGATTTCAAGATAATTCGAACAAGAAAGTTATTGGAAAAATGAAAGATGAGTTTATGTTTATGCCGGTGAGAGAGTTTGTTGGACTAAGAAGCAAAATGTATGCTGTCATATTAGATGACAATAAACTGACAAAGAAAGCTAAAGGTATCCCTCGCGGATATGTGAAAAAGATGATGAATATTGACGATTTCAAAGCAGCTCTAAACAATAGCATCAGTTTTATTAAAACTAATGTCATTAGGACGAATCATCATAAGCTTGAAACGAATACAATTATAAAACGTGGACTAAGCAATTTCGATGATAAAAGATATTGCAAAGACGGAATTAATACTCTCGCACTTGGACATTATTTAAGTAATATTGTCTAAACATTAGAAATAATGTTTGAACATTTAACATTAGTCGATGGAGTTAATAGCAAAATAAAAAAAATAATGGTCAATAAGCAGCAATTATCATTTGAATTTAATGATGAAATTTCGGGTATTTGTTTTAGTAAAGTTGACAGAATCAAACTCTCCCTTATCAGAACAGACGATAGCAAATATTTTCATTATCTTGAAAATTTACGAGATGCACTTGCATTAAAATATGAAAATTTACATAATCCAATAAGCCAAGGTCAGTACACAAAAATCATCATAGACCTGGACAGGTCAAAGGTTTTTGCAAAAGGTAGTAAGTATCTTCTCAGCAAAATAGCGATGAAAGAACTATTCGAAAGTCGCCGTAAGGTATCTGGCAGGATTAAATTCTTGTTATATAATCATGATAGCACATTATACTTGGTAGCGAATGTTGATATTCTTGTGGTAGGTAATGAAATTCCTTAAAAAAATTACTGTATTTTTGTTTACGAGATAGGTTTGATAAAAGTGTCTCAAAACTCACCTTACATATACTACTTCCTATTCTCTAAAATCTTTTGTAAGTTATCTAGCATTGCATATGTGATTTAGATTTTATACTGTTAAAAATTTGTTTGTTTTTTTTTTTGAGGTTTTTTTGGCTATATAAAACGTATAATCAATAGAGTTTTGAAACACTTTTATCTCAGATTTCTGTCTTATTCGATGTATTTTAATCAAGATCGACAAATCCTCTAGGAATATGTATTAGTTAATCAAGATGGACAACTCTGTCAGGCATAACCTAGTAACAGAGTTGTCTGCTGTTATGAAAGACTAACATTGGTTTTTTTTTTTTTATCAAGATGTATATGTCAAATTATTTAAAAATGTACTTAGCTCCAGAAGAAGACAAACAGACATACAGGCAGACAAACGGACAGACAAACATAAAACCCAAGTTCTATCGAGGAAATGTCACAAAATTCAAAACTGTAATTGTGCTATAAATATTCTGTCTAAACACACACGTTATTTTTAGACAGCATAACAGAACACAATTTATACAGTTATTGATTTTTTAGTATGTCGCCTAGCAACGACAGCAAAAGGCTAGTATTATTCAACACTATATAGATCGCTCCAATGTATTTGAAAATTGAAGTATTTCACAATAGATGTTATTTTATTCAGAAATCCACATTCTAGTCCTAATAAATATGATTTTTTCTGTATAGCCTAGCAAACGTCTGTAGCAAGCGTCTGATGGATAGAGACTTATAATTAGCATAAAATGCTTGGCCTATATATACACACTACACACTGTATAGACCGCTCCAATGTATTTGAAAATTGAAGCATTTCACAATAGATGTTATTTTATTCAGAAATCCACATTCTAGGTTATAATTTATGATTTTTTTTAAAATTCCTATATGCTATAAGTGCCTGTCTGTATTAGATAACTATATGATAACTTTTCCAACATATATATATAACCGAACTTAATAGCTCAGTATTAGAACGTTTGGATTCTCGTACTGACGCCCTGAGTTCGATTCCCATCACGGACAAAATCGGTGGGTAGGCTCTGGACGCCATTTTTAGGGGTGGGGGGACCCAGAGGTCATGTTTCTCCATATCCAACAGACAAAATACACTTACCCACCACGTGAACACGTGGTGGGTGCAACTTTTGCACTACCCAGGTGTTTGCCCTGGTGGGTGGGTGTACGAAATCTGTTGGACGTAGATAAGGTTCCCCCGGTTTATGTTTGTGCCGTCTGTATGTTTGTATGTTTGTGTTGTGTTTGTGTGTCTGTGTGTGTGTGTCTGTGTTTGTGCTGTCTGTGCCGTCCTTATATGTAACCCCTGAACTTGCTAGAATGTTATATGACAAGCTAGGAGTTCACGGGGTTAAACTGTGCTGTCCTAGGATAAGTTATATGTAACCTCTGACCCTGCTAAGATGTTGTTCGACAACTTAGGGGATCACATGGGGTTAAACCGTGCTGTCTGTTTCGTGTATTTCGAATTTCCTCTGATCCTTCTAGGATGTTATATAACAACCTAGGGGATCAAGGGGATTAATTCAAATGCCCCTGAGCTTGCTAGCATGTTATATGACAAGCTAGGAGTTCATATGGGGTTGTGTTGTGATTATATGTTTTGCAAAAATATTTTTTATTTTTTTTAATGTTTGACTGATAGCAGAAATATCATTATCAAATAATATATCGACCATATTATCAATAAATGTCATCACATCATCTGCCCAACCCGCTATTCTCACATCATTTTCAGTCGCAAATAACCATACCGATCCATATTTTGGTGATATATGATATCCAACTTTTTTAATACAATCGCTTATTATTTTAGGTTTTATACCAGTATAATTTGACGCTGATTTGATGGAATTAAATCTCTTACAAAATCTGTTTGTCAGATCAAATTCAACATGTCGTACTGATGGTTTATAATAAGACATTATATATATATTTCATTTGTTTAATATGACATTTTGTCTAAAAATAACAATATTATTTTGCTGATAAGTATAAGAAACTGTCAGTAGTAAGGATAGGTGATCTGATCCTATCTCAGAGACACCCCTGCCCCGACAAAACATATTTTTGTCAGAAATGTGTTAGAAAAGCCTTATCATGTGAAAGTCATTATTTTGAGCTAAAAAGAGCTGCTGACAAGAATGTTAACGTACAACGTTTTGGGGGGCAGGGGGGTCTCTGAGAAAGGATCATCACCTATCTTTACTACTATATTTCCACTTCTTGCCGCGTTACCAGCAATAATAGCCGCTGCAGCCCCAGCTGTTGCAAAAGCAGCTGCATTAGGCGCTGTTAGAACCGCTGCTGGAATGGCGTTAAAGAAAGCAACGGGTCAAGGAATTATGCACGCAGAAAACTTAAAAAAAAAGATCACGGGCAAAACAACACGGAAGACGTCTAAGAGCACCAAACGTGCCACAGCCGGGCTGTCTAAGATTATCAGGCCCAGCATACGGCCGTGGTCTAAGACTTCCAGGGACCCCATATTCATGGTTCGGTAAAGGTCTAAGACTGCCCCGGTGACTTCGTCATCGAGTTCGATGATTCTTCCTATGTCTTTTGATTTACTTAATGCTGCTAAGCAACTGAATATAAAAAACTTTAGAGGAGTTTTTATGAGTGATCAATTACCTACCGTTGCAATGCAACATGAAACTGGTATCATTAATCTCGATAAAAACTCTGGCCCAGGCACTCATTGGGTGGCATATGCAATTGATCCACGTGGAATTATTTATTTTGATTCATATGGACTGGCACCACCAAAAGAATTTTTAAAATATGTTAGCACAGTACGAAGTACTGCTATGCAAAGTCAAAATTCGATGCGTTCTAAAATCTGGTATTCAACATTACCAACACAAAAATTAACGGATCCGCCAATATGTGGTCGAGAAGTACTCGCTGTACTTGATGCTGTATCAAAATCAACAACGCCACCTCATAAAGTCGTGCATTAATATACTACGTTGTCACACTTAAACAGATATTAGTAAATATAATGGAATGATATTTATGGAAGATCTTCTCGCAAAGCTCAGCAGCAAGTCGATTTATCTAAATATGCAACTCTTGATCAGCTCAGAAATGAAATCAATGATTTATTAAATATCACAAGTGTGGATCAAAATGAAGTCGTTGTTTTTCAGGATAAACAAGGACGATTAAAGACAAATAATATACAACTGTCAAATATTCTTATACGAATTCCCACCGCGGTTATTAATAATATCGTTACTTTTGCTGATCAAGGTAAAATACAAGATTCCGGTATGTCAGTTAACGATTTTATCAAGCGAGCTGGTGACTCATTCACCGGTAACATTATCATGAATTGAAATAAAATTATAGACCTTGGAAACCCAGCCGCAGATACAGATGCAGCAACAAAAAAATACGTCGATGATCAAGAATCTAAGTACGTATTAGTCAACGGTGGTATAATGCGTGCATTTTTCAACATGAATAATAATGGTATCAATTATCTTAGAACACCAGAATCAGATTTCGACGCTGCAACGAAGAATTATGTAGACGATAAGGAAATTCCTACGACAACTTCGTTAGCTACAATCAATGATGAAATGACTGCACTCAATGCTAATTTTTCCAATCACGTACAAACGTTCTTAAATTTTCGTCGAAATATAAACAGATCTATTATTGATTTTTTTGGAAGTCCACCAACCGTTGATATCAAACTCTCCGACGTGAACACCAAACTCAACGACATTGTCAGTGGAATACCTAATATTGTTCAAAAAACTAATCTGATTAAAATTCCACACGGACAAATTAAAAATATCGTGTACACAGTAGCATCAGGATCATCAACATGGATACCGCGCGATAACACTCTCGAACATACCGCAGAAGTAACTGGGTTACACAGGCTATCCGTGTACGGTTTGGAAATTACTGCGGCCACTTCATCATCACCGAATGTACATTATAATCCTCTACTGGTGATGCTAAATAAGAACATCAAAGAAACATTTACGTTGACATCAACGGAAATGCCCCCGAGACGACACTGGTGGTGTCTGGAATTCGTAGCTGAAACTTTTCAAGTAATTACTTAATTAAATGACGTTGTCATTGTATAATGAATCAAACCCTAGTGACGGAGTCACTTATCGACGTTCAACGTCACAGATACGCTCAAGTATGTGAGTGTCAAACCAAACTAAAAAATATCATCGACGATTATACAGTAAAAGTAAAAAAAAAATATCGCAGACGTATGGTTGTTATTGATATAATTGTTTACTCAGTTTCTGCTGTTATTGCTGGAACCGGATTATTATCAACAATAACAATGACAGCACCTGCATTTGTAACAATTGTCGTTTCAACTTCAGCGATTATCGCAGGCATTCTCAGTATTATCGCTAAGAAGATATCTACATGTACAAATGATAAATTACACGAGTATATAATAAAACTACACACAGTAACAACATTTTATTCTAAACTATCATCGTATCTTTCGGCGTACCTCAGCGATGGTAAAATATCTGATGAGGAATTCGCAACGATAATGAAAACCTATGATGAAGCATTTAGAATCGCTAGCAATTCTAGTGATAAAGTAACTTGTGATAAAGTGGAAGATTGAATTCCCGAGAGAGAACGCAACGCGTTCTATTAAAATAATAATTAAATACGAAGTATTTTAAATAATATCAGCGTTAGAACTATTACAACAGATCGTCACTAATACAACGCCGTCAAAAACTACTATGATATCATTAAGTTCGACCAATCCTGAATTTAGCGTTAACTTTCCAACTGCAATTCCAGCAAGTAAAATAGCATTAGCACAATTACGAGTTTATCATAGCTGGCCAAATATCAGGTCAAAATCGTTTGGTGGACTACCAGCAAACATTTCACTTGTATTTGCAAATAAGAATAAACCTGATGGAACTCCTGATTGGCAAGTTGTTGGAATTTCAACGGGCAGTTATCAAATAGAACAGATTAATGATGAGTTCCAACGCAGAATTAAATCTATTACAGGAAAAGAATCCAAAATAGCAATCACTGTTTACGAACCAAGATTATCAGCGGCGATTGAAATAAATTCCCCTGATTATGTTGTAGATATTTATCAAAGTTCGATCAGATCCGTGTTAGGATGGCCTGATGTTTCCCCAGACCAAAGGTCAAATGGAATTCCAGAACCAAAACTAGAAGAATTTAAGACAAACGAAAAAAATTTTAAGGAGATTGCGAATTATAGAAAAATGTATCCATGGACCGTCAATGAATTTTTTATTGATAACGCTGAAAGTATTCCTAATCTAAAAGAAATTTACACAAAAGGACCTCCATCATGGCTTTTTAGTAAAATACCTATCACTGCTGTAAATAAAGCAATGAATGATGAATTTAATTATTTTTTCAATGTTATTAAAAATCATGTTACTAATATAATACAACATTACAGCAACGACACAAAAGAAATTATCCTTGAAGGAATTCGACATTTAAATTCAGTATTATGATTTTAATTATCTTAAGCACATTTTAACTAGAAATGTGTATTATCATCTCAGATCAGTAATTGTTGTCCCTGATAATGCTCAAGAAATAGTATTAAATAATCTTATATCTGAAGTAAATATTCCTGATTTTATTAATATCGATGAATATTTTCCAAAACTACTTGAATCATGGAAAAAATAGCCCCGCTACCGGTTATTCTTAAACATAATAATGATCCATACGGTGGAGGCCGTCATATCTCACCGGGTATTGTTAATATAACATCAACGATCGCAGTCAATCTAGTATGTGATGTAATTGATGGCAGCTATCAAGTAGATCTTTCAAAGTTTAGCCAAGCCCAGCAAGGATATATATTATATTCATTCAGTCCTCAAGCGCCACCCCGGTGGTTAATTGTATCTGAACCAATTAACCCCGTTTATCTACGTGTACATAATCCGTTATTATCAAGGATACATTTCAAACTTACAGACCAAATAGGACGTATTTTGGATTTGCAAAATGAGGTTTTAAGTATTAATCTATATGTGAGATCATAGAGCGTTATCGCAAAACAAAAAAAAAAAAATATCCGAATCTAACTCGGATCAGAATAATTTTTTTTTTACTGGGGTAAATCGTAATTATCAGAATAAAATATTATAAATAAACTGTCAATTTTGCCAGGGATTTTGTTTAGCCATTATCACATTAACTCCACCTTCACTTTCATTTTCACAATGCTCTCTTAACTGTCTTATACGAAAGTTCACAATCTTTTTCTGTTCCTATTCATGAGATAATTCTAACTTAATTTTGTCAATAGCTTGTGAGAGAGGTACAAACAGCTTTACCTGATTTTCTGTAACTGTTGCCAGCGACTGTAACATTGCCTGCTGGATAAACTTCATGAATTTATAATCAGATGGCAAAGTGTATCTGTTCTCCAATTTCCGTTGTTCTAATGATTCAAAGTCACACAGAATTTTTTCAGGATTAAGATTATCAGATATATTTAGACCGTTATGTTGTAATTTTTTAATAGCAGAAATAATGACATTAATATTTTCGGAATTCATTATATTATAAATGTTTGTTTAATATAAAAATATTAATAAAATAATATTAATAAAATAAAAATAATAGTCCATAAGGATTGTTTCAAGATGATTATTTACATATGATTATGATTATATACATATGATTATGATTATATACATATGATTATATCTTAATTAAGGATAACCCCATGTGATCCCCTAGGTTGCCAAACAACATCCTAGCAGGATCAGAGGTCACATATGAACTTAATTCTAAGAACTTAACTAACTTATCCTAGGACAGCACATTTTAACCCCATGTGACCCCCTAGGTTGTCAAAGAACATCCTAGCAGGATCAGAGGTCACATATAAACTTAATTATAAGAACTTAACTAACTTATCCTAGGACAGCATATTTTAACCCCATATGATCCCCTATGTTGCCAAAGAACATCCTAGCAGGATCAGAGGTCACATATAAACTTAATTCTAAGAACTTTAACTCTAGGACAGCACAGTTACATATAAACTTATCTTAAAGACAGTACTACGGGCCTTCTCTACGTTCAATACAAATTTACACACTCCCCCCGTAATCAACCCAGGGAGTGCAAAAAATTGCACCCACCAAGTGACATGGTGGGAGAGTGTACAAATTTCCTATTGAAACGCAGAAGGGCTGGCTACGCCTCCACTAAATAAGAAATTTTGGCATCAAATCGCCTTTCGCCGAAAGTATGCCGGTCACGAGAATCGAACCACGGACCTTGAGTACGAGAATCCAGCGCGTTAGCAGTCGGCCACCGGACTTCAATATGTATATGTTGAAAACATTATTATATAGTTAAAGCGCAAGTATACAGAATAAAATCACAATTATTGTAAAATGTATTGTGGATTTCTTAATAAAATCACAATTTATTGTAAAATGTGAATTTATTTTCAGCTTCCAAATACTTGGAGAAACTACATACACAAAACCCGCATTTCTGCCGAGTTAAAAGTCTGTATTCATCAGACGTTGCTAAGGATACTAAAATAATCGATAAGTTATATGAATACACATGCCATACTCATTTCTAAAAATAACCTCATGTATACATAGGTATTTGCTGCTGAGCCGCAAAGCTTTTCATAAGAATGTGGAAAACATAAATATTGAGATTTTACATAAACATAGAGTATTGTGCACGACAACGAAATTATTGAAAATTTGCAGCGTTGTAAGGTCAAAACCCCAGGGGTTCTCTAATTGATTTTCATGATTTTTTGGATAAATTTGACAATGACTTACTAACAATTGATAAAAAGAATAAGAAATTTTGATCAAAAGTCACTTCATACTATCAGAAATAGAAACATTTTGACCAAAGCTTTTTACATTATGAAATAATTGTCGAAAAATCATGAAAATCGATTAGAGAATCGCTGGGGGTTTGACCCTCCAGTAATCACAAATCTGGCCGATTTTCATTGATATTTTGGTCATTTTTCATGCAAAAAAAGATTTTCGAACAAAAATCCACAAAAGCAAGATTTTCGAACAAAAATCAACAAAATAATGAAAATGCTAAGCATTCTAAAGATGATTTTTATCATCTTATTTTTATTTGCAATATTGTTGAGATTTACATGCATAACTAAATTCATTGGAATGTTTTTACAGTCGAAGTTTGGACAATCAGAGAATGTGATATGTGTTTGTGTACTATTAAATTTGAAAGATATATCTAATATTACTTATATGGGTTCCGTTTTGACCAAAAATCGCAGTATTAGTACAACAAGTACGACAACTGCAAGATTTACTAAGTTATGCTTGACGGAGTTGTCTCGCTTAATCATTTGATACCATAGAAACATACGCGAATTTGACTTTTCGTCCAAATTTTATTGAAAAAGCAGATTTTGTGATATTATCTGCCACACATTTTACTGAAGGTGGTACTGTGTTAAAGTATTTACCAGCAGAATTATTTGACTTAAATATAATTTCTTGGCCAGTCTCTGTATTTACAGATTTAACAGCCCTTGCATATCGTGCGCCCCCAGAATTTCCGGACGTGCAATTTTGACTTTGTGTAACAATTCGTAAATTAGCAAGCGAGTTATCAAGCTTATCACCACTGATGTGATCAATTACATGTCTATCTTTAATGACCCCATAAAAACATTTGTAGGTGAATCTATGTGATAAATAATTTTATTTCCATTGGTATTAAATGCAAAATATCCAGTTTTAATAACACTACCGACTGTTTTTTTCAATCTACGGTGCCTAATTACACCATTACTTGATGCTTCATAATTTGTAATGATTGGATGCGTTACAAACTCATTTTGCTCGATTTATATACTAATATTATTTGTTTAAATCATTATTTTGAAAATCTAGCGAGATAATCTTCTTCGGTCTTTATAGGAAATTTACCTGAAGATGTTTTATTTTTTTTTATCGTAATATCGTTTCAGCTGTCAGTATTTTTTACCACCACATTGCACACACAGTTGAGTTTTTCCTCTGACTCCAACACCACACCGCACACACGGTTTTGGTCCTAAGCTTCCATGTCTAACGCACTGCATGTGAAAACCGCAGAATTCGTTTACGCATGCTTTGTTACAAGGAGAAGTATATCCGATCATAAGCCAATTGCATCGATTATTTGTTTGAATCATATACAAGAGATTAAAATTCAATTTCAATACATATTTGTCTTAATTATAATAATGCAGGAATTATCCACAATTGAACATTCTGGAGCCAGATTTGATCTTGACAGACTGCCGAAATATAAATGTAGTTTTTCGATGCAAGATCTAGCTTTAACGAATAAAGATATAACAAAACGTATCCGTGAAACCAAAAAGGAATTTCGCGACGATGGTGCGGCTCATGTGTGGTCGACATTCAGAATTGGAAATATTGTTAATGTAATGAATGACAAACGAGGAAAAGAGATTATTGACTACCTTGTTCAGAGATATTTTATTTTAATAAAATTTATTGCAAAGACAGACGATGACACTTGGATTATTCGTGACAAACGTGATTCTGTCCACATGCAGTCAGGAAATAATATTGTTCTCAGTGAAAATTCCAGACCAGGAATACTTACTGGTATTAACAAACCATATTACGAACGAGCTTATCCTGTGACTGCGGTTGTGTACGCAATATATCCGTTAAATAATAAACCTAACGTTGGGGATCTCAAACCTATAAAATTGTCAAGAATAAATTGTGTAGCTGAACGGGTTACAGAACACTTCACAAACGCGATACGCGGAAACGGTTTAACGGATTTTTGACTTAAAAAAATAATACGTGGGCAGAAGCAGTTAAAGATACCGGAGCGTCTATCAGCGACGTTGCTGAGCTGGGAAAGAAATTAAAATTCCCAATAACGGTGAAGACGTTAACCGGAGAGATTTTGTACAAATCGAAACATGAATCAAGAGGAGCTTCGATAGATATTATTGATCATAACGCTCGTGCATGGACTGTGTCAGTAACAATATTTCCACGAGACAGAACGGTTAAATTTTATAATGGTCATGTATTCGATGCTATCAGAAATATCAGTAAAATTGACCCTGTATCTGTTTGGCTGTTTCAAAGTTCGGAATATGATTTTCATGATCAGTTTGTACGGTCTAATGGTGATATTTATCGTACAGAATTTCTCCACGAAGAAATGAAAATCTTGCATTAAAATATACCTCTGATGATATTAAGGTTGGACAATTACTTAATAACTGTTTTACCGTTCCATCAATTGCTGCTCACGCTGCTCAGGAGAAAAATTCATGGAAACCGACACGATTGGAATTTCTTGAAGATGTCCAACACACTTGTGTGGAATACGGACATGGTGGATTGTGGAATACTAAATACGATTATAATGACGTTATCTCAGTTGATATGGTAGCATGTTATCCTGGAAGTTTTCTTGGATACGGAGAGTGTTCTGAATACTTCAAGAGATTTGGACATCCGACACACGAGATGACCAGAGTTGCGATAAACGGACCCTTACCAGATTTTGACTTAACCGGATTCGCCTGTATAGAGTCGTCCGAGCTTTACGGGGATCTCCATCCGATTGTTTATGCGTGGTTTGGAAGACATTTTTCAGAAAAATGTTGGGCTCCAATAGTACTAATACAGTACATGCCTGATGCTGGAATTTTAGTGTCGTTGAGCGTGAGTGAAGCAATTATATCATACCGCGTGCAGAAACAAGTTTGGTTGCCAGAACCGGATATATTTAATATTAATGATGCTAGGAGAGATTTTCCTAATCTTAGCGAAGATGATAGTGTTAAAATTACTAATAATATACGTGAATGCAGGAGAGAAAGTGATGAGAAATTTGCAAAAGATCTCGGCAGAAAATTAATCGGTAAATTTACACAAGGAGGATCATATGATCATAAACGAATGTGTACAAGATTAATCATGGACCATGCTGAACTCGATTTTATAATTGCTGATACAACGGAGAAAAACACATTTATAAGTCGAAGTAATGCTTATTTATCAGACGGAACTAAATTAGGTACAATTGTGAGTGTACTGATGGCGACTCACCGCAGTTTATTCATTTAAGATCTTCGATGCTAGCGTACGTTTCGATAAATCTATTTTCGATGATAAACAGATTTCCTCGTTAAGCAGTCAGAGTCGCGACAGATTCATTTTATATGAATAAAAAATATGCGGATTCGTTAAAACAATTGCATATTACCAATCATGCATCATGGGGAGAATGGAGAATAAAACATGAAGATATAATTAGTTATCCTGAATCTGCCGACGTTGAAATTGCGGAGACATATTACAAGAATAATCAAATACCAGGATTGTCATCGGCACCATCTGTATATGATCCTGTGGCTAGACATAAAACCGTTTATCTTAATGGGTGTGGTGGTTCAGGTAAAACAACACGCGCGATTGAATTATTTAATAATTGTTCTGATATGATTGTTTTGACACCGACACATAAACTCGCCAGGGAAATAAAAGAACGAGGAGTAAAATCGTGTACATATCATAGTTTCTTTAGATGGTGCGGAGACGCATGGACTCCATCGCGGATGGGTGAGAAATACATTCCTAAAATTATTATCTGGGACGAGATATGCACGGTGTCGCTAGAGGTATTAAAAATATTTCTTGATTGGCTGTTATTGAAGAATACTGCTGTGATAATGTGTGGCGATCATGGTCAACCGCCACCTTTCATTGGATCGTCTCCACATGAGTGACTGAAAACATTTGTAGATTATTACGAAGAAATAACTGATGACCATAGAGCTATTGATAAATCACTAAAAGAGTTTAAAAAGTTAATAAGACTGCAGCCAGATAAAATACAATGTGAGATAATGCGTAAAGTAATTCCAGAAACTTTTATGAATGATTTTTGGACTTTATGGAGACCTGCTGATTTGATAGTTGCAAGTAGAAAAATAGTTCGCGATACACTTCAACAACAATTATTTACGTTACATAAAGAAAAATTTTCAAATCTACCTGTACCTTTGTGTTATCGCCCAGCAGATACTCGACGACAGAATGTTGATGTTGAGATTCCTGGTGGTGGAATACAAAATCTTGTGTTAAATGATATTGTTTTAGTTGTTGTTGATGTTGTTGAGAGCGCGTTGAGTATGGATAAATCGCCGTGGACGTTAGGATACGCTATAACGATTCACTCGTCACAGGGATTAACTATTACTGATACAAATATTTGGATTGTCGATGATCGTATTGAGTGGTCAAATTTAGTTTATCTTGCAGTGTCTCGAGTCGGAAGAATATCTCAACTGCACAGGGTTATCATGGATTGCGTAATAACCGAAGATATCACTAACAACTTTGTCGATATCAATAAAAAATTAGCGAGTTATAAGCAATGTGAAAAAAAAAATAATCGCGATTTTAATATTGATGCTGAATTTATTATAACACTAAAACAACAACAGAATAATTATTGCGCAAGTTGTAACTGTAATATGCTGTGGCAGTATTCAAATAATAATCCAAGACAATTTACCGTTGATAGAATTAATAGTAGTCTTGGTCACACACGCGAAAATGTGATGCTGACCTGTCTTGAATGTAATCGACGTCGAGGTGCAAGTTTACAAAAGTGAACGCGGTGGTAATTGTGTATCCGTAGGAATTATTTGTAATTTTCGCGTACAAATCCACGCTGAGGAGCAGTTGAATCTAATCTATAGATTGCAGGTCAACCTGTGGACCTTACCACGCTAGAAATTTTGTGTGTGGTCACACTCAAGATAGGATCAGTTGCTCTTTTTCTACCTCCTTCAAGTTCACCAGGTTCATATAAATATCTTACGGTAACATTACCTAGTACTGGTTGAGAGGAAGATTTACGTTGTATTGGTATATATTTTTTTGTGATCGCATTAGAAGGTTTCATAAAAGTTGCACGAGTCATTTCGTTGTTTAACGCAGCTATCACACTTGGTAACCTTGCAACCCATTCACGAGATCTCTCCATGGACTTAAAGTCAGCGGATATTTCCTTTGCATACTGGTATCCAAATAACCGCTCAGCAAGTGTTCGATTAAATCGTTCAACGATTGCCTGATCACGATGAATTTCTGTGTGTCATCGTCTGATTTTAACGTTATGTCGCTTCATCAACGATGATACTGCACCAAAAAATTCTTTGCCAGGATCAACCTGTAGCAGTTGTGGCCATCGTAGACCACCACGTTGATAAATGCGTTCAAACGCAGATGCAACTTCAGTTGCTGTCTTTGTTGACAGTGGTTCTGCTTCTTTATATCTACTCGCAACGTTTACGAAAGTTAACGCGTATTTGTATGTGTATTGACGTCTGCCAGTTTTAATGGTATCATGTGGTAAAAACAAAATATCTGCTTGATGAACTTCATTAGGGGTACTGACATCAAAATGTGCATACTGAATTTTTTTAGGTGGTGGTAGATAAATTTGCCATATTGCCTGTCGTGCTAACCACGCTGCAGCAACAGCACGTGAGACTTTTGCTGCTTCAGCAAGTTTACTAATCGCTTCTTTACCTCTCCAGTATCCTCTTGGGCTATAATAAACAGATTCCATTATTATGATAATAATCAGCTGATTAATTACCAGCCCCTAACATTATTTTACCTTTCATACCAATTTTTATCAGAAAAGCAGCTAATTTTTCTCGAAGTGATTTATCTTTTACATTATTTATGGCATGAATTAATTTTATATCGGCGAGATGTCGTTGTTGTAAACCTTTACTTTTATACGCGACATCATGAATGTGACACGCTTGATCAGTTGCGTTTATTGGATAGTCTCCAGGTCTTGGTTGGTCTTGGTTATCGAGTCGGATATCGAGACGAGTTCCAGGACCACAATAATTATATCCAGGTAAATGTTCCTCACCAGGATATTTTGTCCATGGAGCTCCTGGTAATTTACCTAACGAAGCAGCGATATCTCCAGCTGTCTTTAATGAAATAAATTTGTATTTTTTTGTACCACATTTCACACACTTGCCTGTAAGTGCGCGCCTGTTATTTTTTGTTATTATTGTTATTACATGACCCAAGATCTAGATATCGTATAGGTATGGATAAAATCTTTGGTTAATTACAGCAGCAAAGGGGGTGAACGACCAGAGTTGAGTGACCAGCGCGTAAACGAAACATTCCTAAAAATAAAAACGCGCGTCAGAGAAAAGTAACAAAATAAGCTAACTAATTAGAGGTTGTGGTTTAACGTTATTGACCTTAAGATTTCCTTTTCGTAGGAAGGTTTATTTTTCATAAATAAGGTCTCGAACAAAAATGGTCTGTTCACCCTCTCTGCTGCTTGCCCCAACGACCTCTTGGGTTAAGGGATTGATGATGATGATGATGATGATGAGCACCTCGTTCTGTATTTAACGCGATAGAAATATCTTTTTTCTGTATAAAATATTGCCATTAAAATAAAAACTGTGACAAACTGAATCTCAAATGGGTAATGATTTAACATTGAATTAATGAAATTAGTCGAATAATGTCCAGCTAATTATCTTCATAATCAGACTGGTTACCTTGACATTTTCGTAGAATTTGACAGCCCTGAGATTGGACTTTCGCACTTACTTATTCATTTAGAGAAAACGCGCATTCCCGTCAGATTTTTTTATTAATCAAGAACAACTCCGAAAAACATGGAGAGGCGTAAGTGGCCCTATTCATCTATTTAGAAACGGCATAAAACAAAGAAATAAATGATGATATGATTTAAAATGTGAATAATTATCGCGCGAAATTTCTTCTAAAGGGGTGCTCCCCTGTATATGGTCGGATTGAATATAGGGATCTGCGGCTCATGGGCTTATATATATATATATATATATATATATATATATATATATATATATATATATATATATATATATATATATATATATGTGTGTGTGTGTGTGTGTGTGTGTGTGTGTGTGTGTGTGTGCGTGCGTGCGTGACTCTGTTACACTTTTACGTTCGTGTATCCTGAGTATGGTTTTAACTCCAAGCAGACCCAGAATTTTCCGTTTACATGATGCTTAGTATTGCAATCTTTTCAACACTGAATAGAACATGCAATCGTTTGTTATTAAATTTTATCATATGTATCCGCATAGAAGATCGATATTTCCTGTACGTAATACCATATAAATCAAAGCCCACGATTACACAAACACAGCTTTCAGATAGTTTCTTTCTGTTTATTTAAAGACACGCTCTCTCTCAAATTGAACATATTCAAATAATTTCAGTCTGGTGCCATTGGAATACCAATTCGAAATGCAGTTAAACCACACACAGTCGAAAGCAAAAGAGAAGAACTCGTTAGCCATGTTTATGGTGTATTTCTGTCTGTATCAGATCTTCGTGAGTATCAGAATGTGATGGACGATCTTGAAAAAACGGACAGTTTTGGTGCCGTTGAAACTGATTTAGGTTTACGAGAGAAAGACGAATTACACAGAGCAATGTCTATAAGACATGTATCTTTCACGGACAAAGGGACGGGGACGGGGAGAGATGAGCAAGAAAGACACGATGCTGTTTCTTCTGCTAATGGAACAGATTCAGCCGCCGAGAAAGATGTCATAAATGTTTTAGATGACAAAAAAGCGCAGGATATCAGTGTATCTCAATTAAGTAAAACAAATGAAAGCATTACCAAGAAACGACCGCATTCTGAAGGAGGACCAGTGACAAACATATTACAAAGCCTATTTCGTACACGGTCAAAAAAGTATCAGGTCAAAGAGACGGGAGAGAAAAATAAGCAGGATTTATCTTCTGTGTGTATGCAGGATGAAGAGAGAAACAAGGATGATGTCAAAAGTGATGAAGTTTCTGATGGTCATGACAAGAAAATTGTTGTCGAAAAAGACCTTGGTATGGTAACCACTACCACAATGGCAAAGAAAGACGAGATCTATACAGAAACGAAAGAAATACACGATGCATTCCCAAGTCGATGCGTTGACTATGCTAGCACGGATAAGATCTTAGAAGTACATCAAAGTGGCACTAACAAATTTACGGATGCATCCTTCCTCATTTTTGAGGAAAGGAAGAAGTCAAAGCTAGAGAAACCAATGGAAATCGAGATGGAAACTAAGGCAGTTGCCTCAGTTTTAAAGTCAGAGGAAAACAGCGAAGAGAATGTAAAGATCAAGACAGAGAATATGAAGATAGCGATAGATGCCTCAGAAAGTTTGAAGATAAAAAGAGAAGATATAGAGAATGTAAAAACAAAAACACAAGCCTCACCAAATATTGCTGCCATCAGTAAAGAACGGACTGAGAAGAAAGGCCGCATTGGCGATGATGATCTGGAGCAAGATATGGTTATTAATATATATATATATATATATATATATATATATATATATATATATATATATATATATATATATATATATATATATATATATATATATCTTAATAGATCTAAATATATGTTCATTTAAAAATATATGGAATGCATATAAGGTAGGAGAATTTCGCATCCTCAAAAACGTGTAAAACAAAGTGTCAAAGATTCTATCAACATTAAAATAATTTCAAACATGTTCATAGATTCATTGTGGCGGATTATTAACGATTGCAAATGAAAGTAATATCATCTATTTCTAAATTTTCACTTCATCGATTTCAGTTTAAAGTTATGTTGCAATAGTTTGACTCTGAAGTACTAATTCATGTTCCCACCTGTAGGAAGTATTTACTAAATGAAAACGTTTAAAAAAGACTCCGTATGCTTCATAATAATAACTCTTAATTTCATTTCACTTCTAGAGCTCTGATTCACTGAACGATGCAGATCTCGTTTATTGGAACGAGGGATATACCCATTACAAGCTATATATCGAGGTATAACATGCTGAACGTCGTCTGTCCGTCTCTCTCTCTCTCTCTCTCTCTCTCTCTCTCTCTCTCTCTCTCTCTCTCTCTCACACACACACACACACACACACCCCTTCATCTTCATGAGAAATATTTTCCATGTTGCACTTCAATCAAAAAATATATACAATGCTGTAGCGATTTGGTATCAATTATATTGTAATAAATTTGGAGTATGCGCATTTGGTTATAACACCCCGTTTTAAGGAATTCTTGTGATTACTTGTTTGATTATTGGAACTCGGTCCTGTGGAAATATTCCTTATCCCGAAATAATTAGCCAATTACTAGGAGCGAACGTCACGGAGTGGAGTGTTAGTGAGTTTCCATAATGCTATAGTTTACTTTTGGTGAATTAAGGTCAGAGCCGCATGAGTGTCCCTGTCGTTCCATAGTCCCTATTAAAATCTAGTGGTGTACATTGGTTGTGTGACTGCAGGTGCCGTATTTATGGTTGGAGACTGGTAAATTACACAATGGAATAAACAAGAAGGGAATCGGCAGATCCATTTTTGTCGCCATGGTGGCAAATCTGATGCAATTTCACAGGTGAAATGTGGTTCGAAACCATGAATTGACTGGCCTAAGGTGGCTTAGTAAAAATAGTTCCCTGTGTTAGGGGATAGTTGTATAGTTTTACGGCGTGAAACGCTGACGGTACGGAAAGTTGATGAAGAGAAACAATGCAGATGTGCGGTTGATAAACAATTGGAAAGATCTGTGGTCTTGTATTGATTTGAGTAAAATTATTTATAGAATGGACACGTTGGGCCTTGTAATGTACAATAGAAGTTGTATGGAAGTCTTTGGAAAATTAGGGGGAAAACGTATGACTTCTAGCGGTATCGCGCCAGGGTTTGACACCGCTCGGTCAAGCAAATACCCCTAGCTTGTAACAATATGTTAATTTAAGAAGAACTCGTAGATGAAAAATTATATTGGAGGAGAGGTTGTGCTGACTTTTATTGAATTTTTCCAAAAGGATTTCATTTGATGTTTGCTTCCAAAGAGAGGAGAGTAGTACGTTATTGAGAGATCTGGACATCTTATATTTTGTTTTACATTCTGGAGCATTCACATTTTGTGTATCACCTTTAAAAATAAAAATAAAAAGTTCTGGGTGATTATTCTTCTTGAGAAAGATGGCACTATTTTAAATAAATAAATAAATTCTTAGGGGAAATTCCAGAAGTATAATTATACGGAAGCCTCCACAGCTTCAAAGGGAAATTTGACACGATTCGTTTTAGGGTTTAGACAACTATCGGCTCATGATTGGGCGAGATATTTTATTTGTGCCACTTAAGAATAAGATGATAATAGCTTCGGGTTATAGCAAGAATATCATTTCACAAAATAGTTTTCGTTATAAGGTTTGCTTCAGTTAGCACCATTTTGAAACTGTTTGATTCTAATGTGGTACTTTAATTAGTCGCAGTCCTAAAAATACTTTTGCATTATATATTTATAGGTTACAACACTTTTATGAGAAAACATGGAAGAGTTTTTTTTTTCTCGAGTGTTATGTATATGTAATTTAATTACTTGTTTGTTAGTTGTAAATTTTTTTAAATTTTATTTTATTCCATTACATGTTCTTGTAATGATAATTTTGTCTACTGGATTTGATTTTTTTAAAAGAAATTCAATTCAGTCCTGTTTGACCTGATAAACAGCCAGTAGTTGAAACATTGTAGCTAATTCCTGACCTTGATTCAGTAATCAGATAGTTTGGTGTAGACAACTTTTGTTATTCATTCTAAGAGTAAGATTCATTTAGTGGAATCAAGGCTATTTCTGGAGTACTTGACAAATAATATTTGTTTATTGTTATAATCTTTTGGTTTTCCCAGTGGGATGAAATTTTGACCCCCATCCGGGAATCTGTTTTGCGTTTTAGTTGGGCTTATAACTCATGCTATCATAAGAATCAGTTCAGTTGTGCTTGAAACTTTTCCAGCTCAAAGGTGTTTTGTTGTGACCAGTTTGAGTTTAATTTTTTTTTTTATTTTTCGGAATTAGTAATTCATTTCTCTGGAAAACATACATATAAGTGCTTCTTACAGAATTCTTGGACGAAGACATTTTTTGAAAATTATTCGGAATTCTAAACTGGAATATTATTCTTTGTGATTCAACAAAGAACTGTTGACACATCAGGACAAAGCAGACCATCGAAGACGTCATCGCCTTCCATCTTGAATTTCATCGGGATTCGAACTGTGGTTCACTTAGGACTTTCTATTGATAGGACTTATATTTTTTAATTCTTGGATTAATGTTTGGATTTGATTCGTAAACCTTAAGTCCTTTATCTCATTTTTACCTTTTTTTTTTCTAGGGAAATACCTTATTTTGTTAAATTTTACAAAGCTTGTTGTCTTCACTCTTTTCTTGTTAGTTTTGTACGAGCCTAGATACGTAACACTGAAAAACGAGTTTTTATTTTCACATCCAAATGCAGTTACTATTTTGTTATAAACTCATATTCTTATTCTATCTACGGTTTACTTATTTAAAAAATACACTACAAGAAACAAAGTAACTGAATTTATGTTCTATTCGAGAATAAACGCACAATCGTAGATTCATCAATACACAATAATAATATTAATGCGCACGTAGCACCGCCCAGAGACCTTTGAACATCACTTTCAAAAAGAATTGTCGTTTTGGTCTTCTTAAAATTGAAATTTTGTGAATGAATGAGCATTTGAACAGCTTTTGCAGTTGGTCTGGAAAGAATGGATTTTGTTGGGTATTTTGTCGGTTCTACTCAATTCCGCTGATTATGGACTGGATTTTATCAGTTGTGCCAATTCCACAGTGTACATATGTTTGTGATTTGAGCAGGGAGGGAAGAGTCTTGACTCGGCTGCATGTGTGTTCCTGTTCTGTCATTGAATGTTTGGAATCATAATGTGGGAAAAATATGAACTCTTTCAATGGTAATTATCAAAAAGACGCAATACCACGTTCATTTCATTTTGAGTTCAGTAAGGAGAATGTTATTGCAGTTGAAAATGTAGTCGAAATTACAGTACAATTTCGAAATGTGTAATCAAGTTTAAGAACCCATGATATAGCTGACGTAATTCGGATTTGCAGAACTAAAAAAGTACATTTTGAGGAACTTCAAGATGCTAAAATGTAAGTATATTTATTTGCCTTTCTTATTACCAGCTAATGAAGACATGTTTATGCCTAGTCACTTGCATGCTTTTTGTAGGGACCCCAACCGTGTTATGACCTGTATGGCGTCTATTGCTAGCCTAAATCCGAAACATTGTATCAACAAAGTTAACGCGGAAAATTGCAAAGCACTTGGTGTGCGACAGTCCATTCAGCGAGTGGAAATAGGAATTTTTCGTCGTTATGGCTTATTGGCTCCGAGGCCCCTACTTTTCTAGCAAAACCTTCAGTTGCATTCTTTCTGTGAATTGAATACTTTCACTTATAAAATTGTACGTTTCTGATAGATGTGTATTAGCCTTTGGCCCTTGGCCTAAGTATGCTTTTCTATGCCATTTTTATAGATCCTAGAGAGTACTGGTCATAATCTGAACCATTCTATTTCCGAAAAGTTTAAATATTTATCCTAAATAAATGTTTAAATTATCAGAATGGTATTTTCAATACAGCGTCTGTCACGTTTGTTGTGGACATTGCGAATAGCACATTCATTCATTTGCTTGTTTGAAAGTTTCTTTTCTGACAAAGTAAACTCCTCCACATTGTTCACTTTATCATCGCTACTTTCAAATAGACGAAACAGCCGTTTCAGTTCATCATCAAACAAATCCAATAAACTAAAACCTAAATTGTATACTACATAAGTGTATACGGTTTGTCTATAATGTAATTCCTAATACACTATACTATTTTTAGGCAAACGTGTCATGCACGTGAGTGCAATATCAAGGTGTTCAGTATCGTAAAATATAGCACAATTCCGACAATGGAAAGTTAACATAGAAATAAGGAGTATATAATAATAATGTTTTTCTGTATTGGCTTAAAATATACTGCGTGGAGTCACAAACAGAAAAGCTCGTGCGGTAACTGTCTCCATGCAACAACAAATCTGAAGTCGTACTAAATTTAATGCTACAGTTGTAGGTAACTTTGCACCGACAAATTGGCATTGAAAACATTTAGTAAATCTTATTGATATTAAAGAATATGTACAATACAGAAATCCTACTATTTTGTTATGGATATGTCATTATCCTTTCGGCATAAGCCATGTATTTAGTTAGTAGAGGTAATCGTAATGTGTTAATAACTGCCTGGTTTATATGTATAGCGGGATGAATTACAAATTTATCTGTCTACGGTTTGCTTCTTACGAGAGGTAAGCATTCTTCTATATGGAATCAGAACACAATTAATTTTACTATATATTCTCTACATTAGTTTCTCAGTTCTGAACTTTCCATTGTGTCCAAATGATAAAAAATCTTATCTTATTCTAAAGTACCTTCAAAGATGAACTCACAGTGAAGTTCTTGTTATAGGTTATCCGGCATTTTTTTGAGAGGCTGGACAATAAACATAGCACCGTACATTGGGTTACAGATTTCATTTCTGTATCATCATCAGTGACTCATTACTTGCTGTGCACTGTCACCGAGATACACACAGACAACCACACAATATGCTAAAGTTCTAAAGAATAAACAATTACCTTTAAATCAACACCAAGACTGACTAAATCTAACTGTCCAGAAGGAGACATGGAAAGAATGCTCTAAAATAGACTGGGACATCATGCGTGGGTAATGAACCGGAACTAATAATTGTCATTCCATATAAACAGAGCGTACTTGTTTCATGTCGTCGATTCATAGTTGGAGAATAACCATGCAAATGGGATGATTGGCTTAAGTCAAGGTAGTGTGTCATCAAATACATGCCAGGCGTATAAGTTGACGTGACTTCATTACAGCAAGGTGAAACTGTGGTGCAACTTTTAGTTCTGGAGAATGCTATCTGTATATCTGTATTCCTAGAGGTATAATTACTTTGGAGCTTCTGTAATTTTCTTTGTCCTCGGAATTTCAACGAGAATAAACTTCAACCGTGTAACTGAAGTGACTTTGCTACATCCAGACTGATTTGATATAAGAAACCAGAGCGAAAACCCTCACAATTTTCACGATCAAAAAGTAAAGAATACTCCCCAGAGGGCCTCTAGATGCACTCAGAACTAAAGAGATAGGTGATTCAGGGATTGACAGCAGAGAGAGAGAGAGAGAGAGAGAGAGAGAGAGAGAGAGAGCTATGCTTTTGTTAAATTTATAGTAAGGATCAAAATAAACATATCGATACCAGATGCACCATGATCAAATTATAATCCCCTTTAGTAAGACTCCAAGGAAAGAAATTAATCTTAATAAATAGACAGAATTTAAGCACAATTATCAGTTGAAGACCTAAGTATTTCCTTGAAAGAAATGTAAAAATTGATCAAGACTTTTGAAGATCTTCATTCGAAATGCTTTGCAATATGACTATGTGAAAGCCGTTAGATTTAAAGATCTGACTTGGAACTGAAGACAAAGTGAGCAAGATTAGTGTATACTATTTATCAGCTACAACACCAGGCCTCTAAATCTATTGAAAAGAGATGATGTGGATAATTTAATTCAATGTTTAGCTGACATTGTGCGTACCAAATTTTTAAAGAAAAAATTATCGTATATACCAAAATGAACGTTCAACAAGATTCAATATTGAGCGTCGTATATGCATATCAACCGTTCATAGAAAGCTCACGTTAATTATTTGCCTGAATGGGTTATGAACAATAAAGCTTGTCTTTGTATGAGAAACAACGACGATAACTGTTTCTTTCTACTGTGGAATCTGTGGTGAATGCAGCAACTGATTGCAAAGATATGCTTTCAGAACATAATGTCCAGTAAAAGCAGGGCATATTAAAAACAATCACAATGAATTTCAGATATTCGTAAATGTGTATGAAATATCGGTAGTGGGAGAGGCAACTAACAAGTTGGCATCCCGATTCGTATCTTAATTTCAGCCTTTTAGTTGTGTTTAGTTATAATTTGAGAGGATTTATTAATGTAACTTATTCGTTAGAATAACAAAGTGCTCATTGCCTAAAATATTACTTTGGAATTATTGTGGATTCATTTAAAAACATTTTAGATTATATCATCGTCATATATAAAGACATACATAAAGACTGTTAGCACATTGACGCATTCAAGACTATTGGTACATCAGCATATTTAAGATTGGAATTCATTCGGAACACTCCGTACTTTTGACGTATGATAGAACTTTTATGGTTAGTTTTGGATTTAATTTACAAGACTAGGTTTCTCATAACTTTCATTTTATAACTCAGAGAATTAAATTATTTGTTGCATTTACTGCATTTTTTGGATTTGCTTTTCTGTTACTTTAAAACCACAAGAGTCGTAACAATGTCATGAGATAATTCTATCTTCAAAAATTAGGAAACGTTTATGACTGTTACGGAAAGAAGGATACGTTGACATTTTTGAGGAATTTATAGATGTACATGTGAAAGATTGCAACTAGATCCTGCTCACAAATACTATACGACTCAATTATGACATGCTGAAAGTTGAAAGAAATCAAACGCTTAAGGAACAATGCCATGCTTCTGATGATTGTGTGAGTAATTTGTGTAATTTGGATTTTTAACGTAGCTTTAACACTATTTCAGTCGTATCGCTACGATGCCTGCAGTGTGGCAGTTTATATTGATGTCTAGCACTGGGGCATCATGCCGTAGACATGAAGCATGATGTCCCACCCAGTCACATTATCCTGACACCAGGCCGACCAGTCCTAACACTGACCTCTTAATGCTGAGCGCCAAGCGAGGCAGCTGTTAGTTCCATTTTTATAAGTCTTTGGTATGACTCGGCCGGGGTTCGAACCTGCGACCTCCCGCATCCGAGGTGGACACTCTAACCACTTGGCCACCGGAGCGGACCTAATTTGAAAGTGAAACGTGGAAATAGTATACAGTCCTTAACCTTTCTGAACTTATGATCACATTTTCCCTCATCAAACAATATCTTTTGAGGCTGTCGCCTTTTGAAGACGTATAAAAAATTATCGTGTATGTCATCTTTCTTTTTCTTTTGTATATTTTAATCCCAAGCGTCTTTCCAACAAATATCAATAACTGTCAAATGGATTTGTGTCCATTGCTGTATATTCCATATATTTCTTGGTCAACAATGTCTGCCTTTTAATTGTTATATATCTACTTTTATTTGGACTTTTTGGGGGGCAAAAACTGTTCTCTTTTGCTTGTAGAATGTGACAAAAAAAATTGTTCGGTTAAGCATTCTTTACATTCAGTGTATTTTATTTTCTTTGTATCCATTTTGTTTGCTGCCACACGTTATTATGTAAGTGACTGTCAAGAACATAGTAACGAAGTCTTAAAAGTGTCGTGTTTTGGACATTCACAGCGGTATAAATCAGCCAGAGAATATATTACAACTAATAACTTGTCACTGGATGCTACCCACAAAGCAACAACATGACCATTTAAAACAACTAATTTTGTGTTCTGCAATAGTTTTTCGGCTCTTTTGAAAGAATGATTTCCGATTTATATCAAATTTGCCATTCATATGATTCATTCCAAAATTGTATATACTTTATCACTGTGTAATATTCTAAATCAAACTTTTGTATCTGTCATTTTTATCTATGTCTTTGTAGAATTGACGTTGTAATATTTGTGAGTTCTTCAAGTTGTTCAGTAAGTTTAGTTAAATACAAATATGTATATTTTTCCTCATAATGTAATTTAGTCCTTCCATGAACTGTGATATTTTCACCATAGTACTACAGATCTTGATAATGCTGATCGCAATGCTATCACCATTAATGTAATTTTTTGATCTGCATCTTTCTAAAATAATGGGGTACATCTTTTCTTAGTTACTATAAGCAAATTAAAACCTTTGTTCTCTTGAGTTTACTCTTCAACACAACGTTACAACACTTTTATCCGCCCAATTCATACAAATAAATTATCTCATGACAATATACGTTCGTGTCTTCATTGATGATGAAAAAATCAAACAAGGCAAGCATTAAATGCTTTGATTCTGTTACCGATGCAATATGGCATTACACAAATATATGAGCGTTTACTTTTTTAATCGATTTCCAAAATACATGTGCCATTAAGGTTCGCTGGTAAAGTAATATTTAATTAGATTGTTAAGGATCTCTTTCCAACGTCAAACCATATACACAAGTAATTTGAAATAGCATGGAGTGGATATATGAACATGTGATCTTTAACACTCCCCACTATTTCAAAATACTTTTTATATTTAATTTGATACTGGAAACAATTTATTCTTAATGTTTTCACTATACAATTCTTTTACTGTACAGCCATATATCATTTAGTAACTCTTCTATTGACTTCAACATCTGTCAGTCATATTGTTTCTGATTGGTCTGTTGACCTTTCTTTTTACCAATCAATGAAATGAATTTAAATGCACCAAGTTTACTTTCGTTACATTCTACATTATGTTTTTGCAGATTGAGAAGAATGTCCGAATACGTGAAATTCGAAAGAAGAAAGCAAAGATGCAACAATCAGTTAAAGATAAACTTGAATTGTTGACAGAAATAGAGCATACGGCAGCAGGTTTGTCAGACTAATTTAATTTAATAATTGCATAATTAGAGATGTATGGTAAGAACTTTGAGAGTATGTACTGACATATTGTTCACTAATAATGAACTTTATAGTACAGCACACTATTATTTTTAAATACGGATCGTTTCTAACCTCGTTTCTAGTCTCAGAATCAACTTTTTTGCGGGGTTTTGAATTGCATTGAATGTGTTTTGCGATATTCATAGGACGCCTAAAACAATATTATGTCTTTTTTTAAATTCTGTCTTTGCACATTATTATACCAAATCATTTTGAAAAGTTAAGCGGATATAGTGATACCCTGTACCTGTCAGATCATCTGTCTGTCCATTCGTTTGTAGTTGTGACAACTTGCATTTGTCAGGTCATCTGTCTTGTCCATTCGTGTAGTTGTGATACTCTGCACCTGTCAGGTCATACGTCTGTCCTTTCGTTTGTAGTTGTGATACTCTGCACCTGTCAGGTCATCTGTCTGTCCATTTGGTTTTTGTTGTGATACCCTGCACCTGTCAGGTCATCTGTCTGTCCATTCGTTTGTAGTTGTGACACCTTGCATCTGTCAGGTCATCTGTCTGTCCATTTGTTTGTAGTTGTGATACCCTGCACCTCTCAAGCTTCTCGTCTGGAGTAGTGTTGCCCTTGTGGTAACCATCTGAGAAAAAAAAGCCAGATACTAAAAGAGAAATATTATCTGCATTTGTTACAATGATATAAGCGGAGATTGGATTAGTGAACGGAATGGAAGTCAGAATAAACATTTTCTAGTAATAGCTTACTTCTACACTAGATATTGTTGCGTAGATTAGAGTAGGATTTCAAATAAAGGACTGAGAAGTTATATACATGCGATTGCTGAATGTATTCTGTACTTATAAAAGAAAATGTTGACTACTGCTTTTTTAAGAATAACATAAACCTAACATATGAGAAATTACCCTGTACGCGTAAACATAGGCATTTTAGTTTGAATTATAGACCCTATGACCTCTAAGGGTAAATTTAACATGACGCGTTTAGTCCAGAGGTGTAATGTATGGCCTGTACATGTTCAAACGTGTAATGCATTGTTAAAACAACATATAATATCCAATACCTAGTTATATCCTATCCAACACGTATTTGTCTACAATCCCAAACTCAGTCATCTACTATCTAACTTAGTCATCTACTATCCAACATGCAGTTATCTACAGTCCAAACCCCAGTCATCTACTATCCAACTTGCAGCCATTTACTATCCTTTCCTCCACACTTAATATCGAACACCCCAGTTGAAGTGACGAATATCCCACATTTACTATCTAACACTCCAGTTGAAGTGACCAATACCTCACATATTACAATTCAGCAGCACCTATGATCTACTGACCACACAGAGTAGGGTATTAAAGAAGGGGTATGAAATAGTTATATCTACTGTCCACACAGAGTAGTATGTTAAGAAGGTGTATGAAGTATAATTTAAATACCTTTTTAAACTAAACCAATTTCCTATCTAGCTATAACTACCATTTTATTCTCTTATAAACAAAGTTAAACTCTTATTCGTTGAAATGACCACTATCCATTGATCTGCTATTCAGTATCCACTTATTTTCACTCCTCATCTCACCACATTCTTATTAATGCCCTACATTTACCATTAAATACGCCGTTTGGAGTGACCAATCAAACTTCTTAATTACAGGCATGGTTTTCTTACAAATCAAACAGATACTTTTACAGTGACATACATCGAGTGAATACAGGACGGAGAGAAGGACAAGCACACACATAAGGACAAGTATTAGCTATTTTTACAATCCGGCCACAAAAATATGCTGTAAATACCGTATGAAGCCATTGGGGTTATTTTGACACTGTATTCGTTATCCGTGCTAGATTTTACTTAGTTCGTTAAACTACCCATTGTTGCCTGATAAATATATTAGCAGAAAGTGTGCTTTATGAGACAGATTTAGTCTTTCGAGTTGTTACGGTTTTGCAGTCCCAGACTTTGGAGTATTTGACTGACTTCATCTAGTGTCGGTTAACTTCACTGCAAATGTTGCTAAATGTACGGTAAATGAAGAATTAAACTTGACACAGTGTCAAACTAAATATGACTTTGACCGGAATTTTTTGTTCTTTTGAAAATGACAAATATTAGTGTGTTAATAGATTGAAAGCGCTTGTTAGACAATAATTTTGATACCGTTACATTAAACTTTGGATAATTTTTTTTTTGTGCCAAACCAAAGATTGATAGAGCAAAAGTAACATTTTCTGTTCACGGTTGAAAACGGTTGAACTAAATGCATCGTTCATTGAACGTAGAAAAAAATTTGTTTTTTGTCTGTAAGAAATGCAGTCATTTTAGTACTATTGATAAAATTAGGCAGAACATTTTGTATAGCAATAGTTGTGAGGTACAAGAAGAATTGAGAAAGAGAGAATAATAAAATTAGTCAAAAGAAATTTTGTACAAAAGGAGACCCAAAACAAACAACACGAATTGTTTTTAGATCAGCATTTTAATAACCATTCTGACTCAAACATCAACAAACAAATGAAGAAGGGGGATAAGGTTTAGTACCTTTCTCTTCATGTACAGCTGACATATAAAATATATTAAGCAAGATGGTTTTTACAAGCTTGACAATGTTGCGGAGTAAGACTAAACTTTCATTGATCGTGTAGTACCATTTTGCCATAGAGGCACATTATGTTTTTGTGCTAAAACAAAGATAGCCGTAGTGTTCGCGAAGCCACCTTTCTATTTAGTCATCACTTGAAGAGGAACAATGTTCAAAACAAGTCAGTAAATGTTCTGTTGGGAAGCCAATGCTGCATTGACAAAGAGAACGCACACAATATTGTCCAAACACTATTAAAACTAATCCTTGTGATCTTATATTATTCAGTTTGGTGGATGCATCCTATCTTCTCATGAGGTCTATGCTATCGTCTTTCAGAGGAGGTCACTCATAGGGATACAAATATTCCACTCTGTGGTCGTTGGCAAAGCAAACAGCTACCCAATGGTTTCCCGTACGATGGTTGTCGTCTGTGTCGACGACATAAAAATCAAGCATCTTTAGGTTTTCGATGAGGACGTTTATCTTTATCACACACCATTAAAATCCACGAATCTACATATTATGGACTTTGCTGTAGAAAGGTATCATGTTGAGGAAATGGGACTTCAAGTGCCTTTCCCAAGAACGCACTTAAGCACCCGACCTGACCTGACCCGAAACTCTCTACGCTTGAATTACGAGTCTGATGTTCCACACAGGGAGTTCGAGAAATGAAACGCAGGATATGATTGTTCTTGAAAATAATTTGCAACATCAAATTCTACCAGGTATATGATTTCCTCAGAAGCTTTGTGCATTTTATTACTCTGAAAAGTATGACATATGCCCGCACAGGTAACAAAATATGTAAAATTAACAGACATGCCGATACGATATTGGAAAACTATTGTGCCATAATGAACGGAACGGAAAGCAATTGAAAAGTTCGATGGCAACCAGGATTGCGGGAAATCAAGTTTGTGACTGCGTATTTTCAGAGACTGAAAACTCACTCTTCTCGAATATGGTTTGGTCACTATGGTATGGGGATATATAACGAAAATTTAGTACTGAAGAACGTGTTAAAGCTGTGGTAAATAATATTTTATTTTAGCTTTCTATTTTCGTAGACATTTCCACTCCTTAGTAACAAACAATGCTGTTATATATATGTAATATAATTAACTGTTTGTTAGTTTTAATTTTTTTAACTTTCATTTTATTCCATTACATGTTATTGTTAATTTTGTCTACTGGATTTGATTTGTTTTAGAAATTCAATTCAGTTCTGTTTGACCTGATAAACAACCAGTAGTTGAAACATTGTATCTAATTGCTGACCTTGATTCAGAAATCAGTAAGGCTTTTAGTAAACAACTTTTTAATTTTTTTTTATTCATTCTAAGAGTAAGATTCATTCAGTGGAATCAAGGCCATTTCTGGAGTACGTGAGAAACATTTGTTTATTGTTACAAACTTTTGGTTTTCCCAGTGGGATGAATTTTTGACCCCCATCCGGGAATCTGTTTTGCGTTTTAGTCGGGCTTATAACTCATGTTATCATAATAATTTGCCAGTTGTATTTTAAACCTTTGAAGCTCAAAGGTGTTTTGTTGTGACCAGTTTGAGTTGAATTTATATTTTTTGAATTAGTAATTTATTTACTCTGGAATACAAGTGTTCTTAAATTGATTCTTGGACAAAGACATTTATTGAAAATTATTCGGAATTCCAAACTGTAATATTATTCTTTGTGATTCAAGAAGGAACTGTTGACACGGCAACACTTTGAAGGTTATCAAAGACGTCATCGCCTTCCATCTTGAATTTCATCGGGATTCGAACTATGATTAACCTAGGACTTTTTATTGATAGGACTTACATTTTTTAATTCTTGGATTAATTTTGGATTTGATTCGTAAACCGTAAGTCCTTTTTCTTATTTTTACCTTCTTTTTCTAGGGAAATAAATTATTTTGTTAAATTTTCCAAAGTTTGTTGTATTTACTCTTTTCTTGTTACATTTTGTACGACCCTAGACACGTAACAAGAAAATTGGTTGCTCGTCCTTGGGATATGAATTTTGGCTAATATATTTCAGAAAATTGTCTTTTGGAATTAAGTGCCCCTAGTTTTCAGAATTTGTTTAAATCCCAAGTATTATTTCACATTTTGTTTGAAATCTTCACTGAAATCAACAGGCCTTTTTACAATGTCATCAAAAGTGCAGATCTTTCTTTCTAGTCCAACCCAGGAGCAGTTGGACTGTCGAAAATATGATCTTTCTGAGGCAAAAGCTTCTTTAACGAAGCAAGAAATAAAACACATTTTGGTCCAGTAGTTGGTGGAAAAGAGTGTTTTGGATAAAAGTGTTTTGGTTTCGATCAGGAAGTCTGTATCAGACTGACATAAAAGTAAAGGAATTAAAATTAAAATACAAGATGGAATTAGAGTTAAGAAAGCTGGAACTTCAGAAAGATAATGAAGAAAAATATGCAGTTGCAGTTGGAGAAAGAGAAAGAGCAAATGCATATACAGAAAGAAGAAAAACAAATGCAGTTGGAGAAAGAGGAGAGAGAGAAACCAATACAGTTGCAATTGGAGAAAGAGGAGACAGGGAGACGGAAAGAAGAGAAACAGATGCAAATGCAGTTACAAGCGGAGAGGGAGGGAGAGAGAGGGAGGGAGAGAGAGGGAGGGAGAGAGGGAGGGAGGGAGAGAGAGGGAGGGAGGGAGAGGGAGGGAGGGAGAGGGAGAGAACATTGGAATTTCAAATTAGGTTAAAAGAATTAGAGCTGGCAAGTGAAAGGCACATTCCCACTTCACATAAAATTCAAGTTTTGATCTTACTAAGAATATTAGGTTAGTGACCCCTTTCAGAGAAAAAGAAGTAGACAAATATTTTCGTTTTGAAAAAGTTGCTGAAAATTTTGAAATGGCCAAGGGAGCATTGGACTCAATTATTACAATGTGTACTTATTGGTAAAGCTAGTGATACCTTTCACTGTCAGTTTAGCAAAGTGCTGACTATGATCTGGTTAAGGAATGAATCTTAAAGGGTTATGAGTTAGTCCCTGAGGCTTATCGGCACAAATTCAGGGACTATAAAAAAGCTGGACAAACTCGTGTCGAATTTGCAAGAGAAAAAGAGCAATTATTTGATAGATGGTGCTTAGCCAAGAAAGTTGATCAAGATTATGAATGTCTCAAACAACTTGTATTACCTGAAGAGTTCAAGAACTGTGTCCATAGTAACATTAAGACTTATCTTGACAAGCATAAGATCGAAACTTTGGAAAATGCTGCTCGTGCTGCTGACGAGTATTTCAAAACTCATAAAGTTCCTTCTGTAGGAAAGTCTTCCACTCAGCAGTCTTCTGGTAAGAAGGTATTTCAGTCTAATATGAGCCCTTTTAAAACTCATTCTGGCACAACTTTTAAAAATCAAGCTTCTGATAAGCTTGATCAAAACTCCTTGTCTCCTCTACGTGTACGTATTGAAAGAAGAAAGGACACGTTATTTCTGATTGCTTCAAATTGAAAACTAAGCATCACAATCAAGACAGACCTATCCCAAATGCTCTTATTTCTAAGAGGTCAAGATCACGGTCAAGTATTGAAAGCAATACATTTGTTGGGTCTAATAAACCCAGTCTGATTTTATTATGGAGAATTATTAACCATTCATGTCGAAGGGTTCTATATCACTCATGGGTTATTTGGCCAACCCCATCCCTATTAAAATTTTAAGGGACACAAGAGCTTCTCAGAATCTTTTATTATCAGGTACTTTGCCTTTTTCTGAGAAGTCTTCTTCTAATGAGTGTTCTTATTCAGGGAGTAGAGTGCGGCTTTGTTAATGTTCCTTTCCATTGTGTAAATTTGTCATCAGACTTAGTTTCAGGACCTGTGACAGTCGGAATAGTGTCCTCTTTACCCGCTCAAGGCATTCATTTATTACTAGACAACGACCTAGCTGGAGATAAGGTTGTGGTTAATCCACTTGTAACTGACAAGCCTTCTCTGGATCAGAAAGTTGATCCTATTGGAAAAGAATTCCCTGATTTATTCCCAGCTTGTGCAGTTACTAGAGCTATGGCAAAGAAAGTGCTTGAGAATGATATTGATAAAGAAATCATTCCTTTAGCTGACACATGTATAGGTCATGCTTTTTGATGAGGTCACTTTCACTCCTTGTTTTGATCAATCAAAAGGTATTGATCACAGTGATCCTCTTTTAACCACTCATTCTCTTTATTCTAATCAAGGTGACAAATGACAATCACTTGTCGTTGAACATGATAAAGATCCCGAGATCTCCTGTTTGTTTCAGAGGGCCATTAGTGAAA
>JAECUM010026559.1:0-15000 GCA_016617855.1 Megalonaias nervosa
GTTCAGTAGGATTCTGGCTAGTATCTTTCCTGCGATTGAGAGCAAGGATATACCCCGGTGGTTGTCGCAGGCCTGTCGGTTTCCTTTGCGCTTGTACAGGTAGATTATGGAAGCATCTTTGTATTCCTGGGGGATTGTCTCTTGCTGCCACATCAGTAAAAACAGTTTGTGGAGCCTTTCTATCAGGGCTGTGCCCCCTTCCTTGTAGCTTTCTGCTGGGATGGAGTTTGAGCCAGGGACTTTGCCACTGGAGAGCAGATGTATCGCTTTCTGTGTCTCAAGCAATGTTGGAGGGTCATCCAGTGCTTCGTTGATGGGTAATTGGGTGAGACGGCTGATGGTTTCATCGTTGATGGATGAAGGGCGATTCAGGACGCTGTCAAAGTGTTCGGCCCATCGTTCAAAAATCTTCTCTTTGTCAGTAATAGTGTGTTCCCATCTGCGCTGAGAAGGGGTGATGATCCAGAGGATGTAGGTCCATACACTTCTTTCAGGGCATTGTAGAAGTTCTTCATGTCATGCCTGTCTGCGTAGCACTGGATCTCATCAGCTTTGTTGCTCAGCCATGTGTCTCGCATCTAACGAGATTTCTGCTGTACAGTTCTGCGTATATTGTTGTACGCATCTTTCCTGGAGGTGGACTTGGGGTTGATGAGGTAGGTTTGATGGAGGCGGTGTTTCTCATCCAGCAACTGCTTGATCTTGTCGCAGTTCTCATCAAACCAGTCTTGGTGCTTTCTATTTGAGGGTCCTAGAATTTCTGAAGCTGTGCTGTAGACCAGCTCTCTGAATGGCGCCCAGTCAGTCTCCACATTCTGATTGTCCTGAGGGGTGGATTTCAGACGTTCTTCCAGGGCATCCACGAGCGACTGTTTGGTACTAATGCGTTTCAGCTTGGTGATGTTCATTCGTTTAGGAGCCTTCTTTCCTGCGGGCGTCTTTTGGGCTGAATGCGAATGTTGAGCTTGGTGATGATGAGGCGGTGGTCTGTCCAGCAGTCGGCGCCACACAAGGACTTAGTCACACGCATATCCTGCCTGTCCCTCTTCCTGATAATGACGTAGTCGATGAGATGCCAGTGCTTAGAGCGAGGGTGCATCCATGACGTCCGGTTACGGGTAGGGAGGCGGAAGACTGTATTGGTGATCAGCAGTTCATGCTCGACGCAAGTCTGGAGCAAGAGGAGACCATTGCTGTTACAGTTACCCACTCCGTGCTTTCCTAGCACTCCATCCCAGGCAACGTGATCACAGCCTACTCTTGCATTGAAGTCGCCAAGAATGACGAGCTTATCTGCCAATAGAACATCAGCAGTGACGGAATGAAGATCCTCATAGAACGTGGCCTTCACTTCATCCGGGTTGGTCATGGCTGGAGCGTAGCAACTGATGATGATAAGGTGCTTTCTTCCAGACAAGAGGGGGAGTTTAATGGTCATGAATCTGTCGTTTACTCCCTGGGGAGGTCCAGCCTATTGGCCAATCAGTGCTGTCTTCACTGCAAAGCAGACACCAGCCTCACGGAGCTCTTCACTTCCTCGGCCGCTCCAAAAGAAAGTGTATCCGGAGCCCCTTTCACATAGTTCGCCTTCTCCTGCAAGCCGGGTCTCGCTCAAGGCAGCAATGTCCACGTTGTATCTGGCGAGTTCCTTTCCTATTAGGGCGGTTCTCCTCTGGGGTCTTTCCGCGTCGTCTCTGTCCAGTAAGGTGCGTACATTCCATGCGCCAAGTGTGAGAGGAACAATCCTCATCTTCTTTGTATTTCGACAGCTGAAGTAGGGTCCCCGCCAGCCGCGGTAAACTGGCTAGGGAGGTTTTGAGCAGACAATGTTTGGGGCACCTATTCTAACCCCTTTCTCATGCCAAGGAGGTGAGCAGTGCATTCCTGAAGAGGGCTGCTCAGTCGCTCAGGGAGCTGCCGGACTCCACTGTGTCAGTGGTGAACGACAATAATGGCATGAGCCGCCTGCGTGCAGGTTTGCGGCTACGGCTGCCAGTGTACCCACACCTGCCACTTCGTCGCTTGCCTGTCGCCACAGGACTTTGGTGGGTGATTAAATGGGATAGGTGGATGACAAGAGTGATTTGCGCGGTGACTTTGTTTTAAGTGAGGAAGAGTTGCGCAGTTCGTCGACCTCACTCTCTCGCCCAAAACCGTCTGAGTCCAGCAGCATGACAAAGTTGAGACGGCCGGAGACGGAGTTGAGTGCAGTGGATAACCAGGACGTCCTACGTGTCTCGTCGTGCTCTTAGCGCTTCACGGCGCTTTGCTGGGAATCGCCTTTCTGCCCGTTGACCAGCTGGTGGTTCCTCCACGCAGGCTGCCGAATCCAGTCTTCACATGCTAGGTAGACAATACCTAACTCACCGAGGGTTTAAGACCCATCATCTACCCTCAGCCTGGTTTAGCCGGCTAGTCGAAGCCGTTTTCCGGAGCCACAGGTGAGAGCTGAGCGCCAAGTGGGGACCAAAAGTGGGCGAGCTACCCCCCAAGGAGTACGACTGCTTCACCCAACCAGAGGTGCTACCCCTCCCTGGACACCCCATACACCCCTAAAATTATACTAAAGAACATAGTAAACACAATGTCCTTGACTGAGGGAAAAGATAATAATCCTAATAGTTAACCCATACTCATAGAGAAAATAGAAAGAGAATAAAAAGAAATCAATGATTCAGGTCAGGTAGAAAATGAACTTGATTTTAGAGAAGGTCAAGTCCAAAATACAATTATCCATAGCAGATAATGAACAAAAACGAACAAGCAATGCCTAACTATGGCCATAAAATGTGTCAGTTAAAAGAGTAATGACCTGATCAACATTCTCAAGAGCTTTCTTTGCCATAGCTTTAGAAACTGCACAAACTGCGTATAATTCAGGGATTTCATTTTGCAATAGGATCGTCTTTCTGATTCTACATTGTTTGTCAGTAACGAGTGGATTAATCACAACCTTATCTCCAGCTAAGTAATTCCCTAGAAATAAATGAATACCCTAGACGGATAAAGACGACACTGTTACGACTGTCACGGGCCCTGATACAATGTCTGATAACAAATTTACACAATAGAGAGGAATGATAACAACGTCGCATGCTACTCCCTGAATAAGAACACTTTCTTTAGTAGAAGACTTCTCAGAAAAAGTCAATGTAACTTATAATGAAAGACTGAGAAGCTCTTGTGTCCCTTAACAATTTAATAGGGATAGGGTTGGCTGAATCACACAAGAGTGATATAGAACCGTTCTACATGAATGGTTCATAATTCTCCGTAATAAAACCAGACTGGCGTTTGCTTGACCAAACAGATGCATTGCTTTCAATACATGACCGTGACCTTAACCTCGTATAAATCTTAATTTCCTGTTTGAGATCATAGAGACCGCCATGTTAATTTCCTATGGAGGCTGTACGGCATGATTTGAAGCTATTTCGTCACTTATTTTTAACCACCATTAAAGTCTCTTGAAAATGCAAGCACAACACTGATCTCACTAATTACCATACTATTATCAATAGGTTAGGATTTGAATTGAGAGCACGTGACGCAAACTCTACTTATCTCATGCCTAAATAGAGCCAGCGATGAAAGAGTCTTCACTGTTCAGACAACATCTGAAAGAAAATAATGATCTAGGGGCTAAATTACAATTTAATCCGAGATAATGGTGGTTAAAAATACGTGGCGAAATAGCTTCAAATGAGTCCCTACATCCTCCATAGGAAATTAACATGGCGGTCTCTATGATCTCAAACAGGAAATTAAGATTCTTGGACCCTATATCCTCAAACGGGACCCTATAGCCTCAAGAGGTTTTATACCCTCGACAAGGTAGCAGTTTTACAAGTGGCTGACCTCAAAATGAGGCGGTGACTTAGTAACTCTGTTCGAGTTGACCTTGGTACTCTACTATAGGTAAGTATGGGTAACCCCATGTTAAAGGCGTCCATTGGTTTAACATGGGAATCGGTTTAAAGGGCAAAGGGGTTGTTTGGGTTAAATGTGTTTATAGCGTCAAAGGTTGAAAACATAGACATACACAAAGACAAACAAGCACACGCATAAGTACAGCGGACACACAACACACTTGTTACTTTACTGGGTGAGGGCAGAAGGCACGGTACTCTTATCAGGAGACATGTGTTTTGAGAGAGAGAGAGAGAGAGAGAGAGAGAGAGAGAGAGAGAGAGAGAGAGAGAGAGAGAGAGAGAAGGGGGGAACGTAGGATTAAAGACAGAAACATAGGGTACCATTTTTGGTTAAAAAAGTAAGAGAATGAAAATTGGCGAAATTAATATTTTACCTTGAGTTTCTGAAGACAACGACGCATTCTTTGTTAGAAGTATTGATGGCCAATTGATTTCATTCATCATTTTCATAAATTGGATGAATTATAGTTATTGTCGACTGACTGTAGGAACATGATACCCACTCCCAAATTAAATCATGTTTTTGCAACACACGCCTTGAAACCATCGCCTGGGGAACAGTAACATCAAGTCATGTTCTATTGGCAGTCTAAATTAGACTGACTACAAATAGATCATACATTGTTACAGTTTTTCGAAACGCATTTTTTGGGCTTTAGAATGAGAGTGTAGAACAGGACGGGTGAAACAGTACAGAATAAGACATTCTAGAGTCGTTTTTAAGAAGCTTTGAGCTTGTTTATTTATTTTCTTTTCATTTCGGAAAACGGTAGATTGAGTGTTAGAAATTTGTTTTCTTTAACACATTGTAGTGCCAAAATAGGAAAAAAACATGTATTGGCTCTACAATGATCGTGCGGAATAGGGTGGATTGTACTCAGGTTGTTCTTATACTGTAAAGCAGAAGGTCTGTATTTAGTGTGCTGTTATTTTCTCCTTCGGAAAACGGTAGATCGAATGCTAGAAATTTCTATCGTGACATATTTCAGCGTCAAAGTAGACCCACTCATACCCAAAGCTAAGACATCTGTAATGCACAAACACAACTCAAGATTTATATTAACCCATGGAAGAGTGTCACAGAATTGCGTATATTTATTGTTTATGTATTATGTGTGGAATAAAATGTATTCGGGTTTCGTATTCGGGTTTCGTTTCTGCGTAGTGTTATCTGGAATTTATGAGGTGTTCTAAATCGGGAACAGATACCATTAAGATTTCAATCGAAATCATTTTCTAAGAAACTTATTGTGCTTGTGAATCAGAGAATTAACATAGCTGCAGAGACAGAAACAGAGAGACAGAGACAGAGAAAATTTCCATCGATTGTTCTATCGTTAATTTTTTTGTAAAGCCCTTAGTAGTTAGGCGAAGAAAGAAACATGTCCGATCTTATGACGGTGTGGCTAGCCAATGAAATCGTTTCGAAGCAAACGCAGTAAGAAAATATTTGTAGCCAGTGAAATTGCTCATAACGAGTGAAGCATTGTTTTGTTCTAAGGTAGTGTGGCAAATAAAACCTCTGCTCCAGCTTTTTACCATTGCAGGACAGACAGACTAGATTGTGAATTTGTAATCCTGTGTTGTGTACTGTACGTTTTTTTCTTACCATACTAAATACTGAACTGTCACATTATTGGTTCGCGTTTCGAAACGGACAAAAATATTTCTCACTTAGACATATTGACATACACACACTCACATAGGTAGAGAGAAAAGCAACATTATTTAGCGGCAGCTTTTTCAAAGTAGAGAATTTGGGCGGTTGAATGAAATGAAGATTTCTGGTAAAGTTTCAAGTGCGCATGTTTTAGAAAATGGCAAAGATCCGATATATATTTTTTTCTTAACAAATGTAACGTGGAGAGTCTGTGTAAGTTTCAAAGCTAAAGTCACATAGCTTTCTATTAACTGTAGACGTTTCGACTTTAGAACATATTAAGAATAACAAGTCATTTATCACAAACAGAAGTAAAGATAGGGGTGTAACAGTTGTTTTGATAAATCAAGTAAACATCTTCTAACACACCTATTCCGTCTTTCTACTTGCATCGACGACATGAGACATTATACTTTTCATGTACGTCAAATGGGTGTTCAAAGTCACAAGCTTTTAGCATAGAGTTTAAAAGAAGGAAATGAAATCTCACAAATATACTATACACCATATCGAACCATCTACACCATCCAGCACACCATACACACAATCCAAAATGCCTTGTGTAGTGCTTAAGATCACGCACCAACTATCAAATGAAACGTGTGTGATGTACATCAAGATGCAACCACGCAAACATACTATCTGTCACATCACCTATACCATCCAATACCCCATATACTCTATCCAAAACGCCTTGTCTGATGCCCCCACACTTACTATCAGAAGAAAGTGCTAGGGTTTAAAGAAAGGAGATGAAATCGCATAAACGTAGTATCCATCACACTAACTATAACAACCAATACCTCAAAACTCAAACGCCTTCTATAGGGTCTAAAATCCCAAACCAACTATCGGAAGAAACGGGTGTGATGTAAATGAAGGAGATGAAATTACACAAACATACTATCCAAACATACCGATACCATCCAACACTCAATCCAAAACGCATTGTGTAGTCTCTACACACTATTAGACCAAACGGGAAAGGTTTTCAAACGAACTATATGTAATGTAACAAACATAATATCCGTCAGATCACCTCTACCATCCAACACCCGATACACACTATCCAAAACGCCTTGTGTTAACGTAAAATTTAAAAGGAGATCAAATCTCACAAACACGCTATCCAGAACAGCATCTATACCATCCTATACCCCATACACACAATCCAAATGCCTTGTGTAGTGCCCAAAATCCCACAAGGAGATGAAATCGCACAAATATAGTATCTAAGCATAACTATACCACCCAACACCACACACACACACACACACACACACACACACACACACACACACACTCATACACACACACTCCAAAAGGTTGATGGTGAAGGGTTTTAAGTTTGAGTTGACTTACACATTCACCGACACAAAGGAAAACCAAGTTTGAGACAGTACCGTCGTTTACATCGACACAATAGAAGACCATTCTGGAAGAAAAAAATTAGAGACTGTCAATAACGCAATGGCTTCAAGAATATCACAGCGTGTAGCTAGAAATTCTAAGGCACACTTTCATTGACAATATTGTACAATACCGTATCTGTATTCCACTTTGATCATTTTTCTTTTTTGTGTTATCGATGTACATAGCCGTTTAGCTCTTATATGCTTTTGTATTTAATGCCAAGTTGTGACTTTGAAAACAGAATAAACATTCACGGAAGGTATAAACTCTCTGGTGCGGTTTATGTTATTTCAGAATTCTAAACACCTCTGTTATGACTACATTTTCCTATTCTGTCTCCTTTTCCTCTGCTTTCAAAATAATTGACGAAAATTTAGATCGTCCAAATTGTGAGGCACGGTATCTTCGCCATTCCTTTAATATGTTGATTACTGGATCAAGTGGTTCAGGCAAAAATGAATTTGTCAAACGCTTGATCAAATCGCCCATCCAACTTTACAGACTCCTTCAAGAAACTCACGGAGAATCTATTGTCTCTGTTGTTGGCATTCCTCGCGAAGATGACGGAATCGTGTCGAGTCGAGTCAATACGTCTGGTCATCTTCAATGACATAGTAGGAGAAGACGAAGAACAATTAAACTTTCGTTTACGCGCAAAGGGCATCATTGTAATGCCATTATCATTAACATTACCCAAACTTTGTTTCAACAAAGTAAAGCACATTGTACCATCAGTCTCGGTGCTCATTACGTGGTATTGTTTAAAAACCCCAGATAAATCTCAAGTGCAAGTGTTAGCCAAATAGTTATCAACTCCATGGCTGACTTATGCGTACGACGATGCCATTCAAACATCTCATGCCGATTTACTCGTTGAATCAAATCCCACCAAACCCGATTGAGATTTCGTATCCATCTATTTCAGGACTGTTGCCCAGAAGGAGAACCCGTCATTGACACGTCCGGTTGGCGTGAAAGAAAAACTTCAAAAATTTCCGACACTTAGTTTTTGTTCCACAGTCGTTGATATGACTTCCTTTCAATCTCATTTTCCCGCCGAATTCATTCGCTCCCTGTACGGTATCAAAATCGAAAGAAAAAAAAAACACAAGTGCGTGCCCACGTGTTAGAAGACAGTCTCAATGAAGTCTTACAATGGTTTGCTGAGACAGCACATGAATTACTTCAAGGCATCATTCACATCCCTCATCAAACCAATTGCTTTTATGACAAACATAAAGTGGTCTTGTTACATCTGGCCGATCCAAGAATCGATACTCGAACCAAAAAGCAAGTTATTTTCAAACCTGGAGGCAGCGAGTCTCTCGGCGGTGTCATCATTCGTTCCCTCCTAAAATGAGATTCTAATGCCCAAACACCCACCACCCCAGAGAGAAATATCCTCTCCTCAAAAAGACGTTCCAAGAAGAAATTCGTTGGTGCCACAACCAGATCACATTCTAAGAAAAAGAGATGCCCCCCCCCCCAAAAAAAAGAAAAGTCCCATGAAGAAGACAACAGCTTCTACTAGAAAGAGAAACACTGCTCATGGGACGAAACCGTACTCTCCCATCACACTATCCTCTGTGACCGTATCTCCAGCCACTTCGACTTCGACGTTGCTCGTGATGCCGGCCAAACCCGATTTAACACGTATCTTTCTCAATTTGATGAAACAGATGAAAACCCATTTCTAAATTAATTTCTCCAGTGGCGACGACCTCTCAATGACGCTTAAAAGGTACCCTCGCACAACACCAATATCCAAGAGAGATCAGGAATGTTACTAAGTTTACTAGATTTATCCAAACAAGAACTGTTACGATTTATTCCTTTCCAAACACCTCAACGTCGAGTGGTGCCTATCATGAAGATGATACGACGTACGTACCGACCATTCGTGGCGATGAATTCCAGTATCAAAAAGACGTGTACCAGGCGATTCACTTCAGTGGTTTTGCTCCTGAAAGATAAAGATGTTACCCCACAGAAGTGCACACCACTCTCCTCCCAAAAAAGGAAAAAGAAATGACTCCCTCCTTGTTTAGCCAGTTATTGAGATGTGTTGTCGGTACTGACGAAATCCATCCATCCATTGAAAACAACTCATTCAAACCGCTCCTAAACAAATCAATACCGTGTGTGAATGTTGTTTGAATGTCTTGAAAACAACGATACCTTTATCCAAGCACCAAAAAGAATGCTTATGGAAACATCGAAGTTTTTCGCCAAATGGTAAAAAGGAAAATAACCATCAGTCAAAAGAAAAAGATTCTGGTGCAGCAAGGAGGATTTCTACCCATGCTGATAGGACCCTTGCTGAAAATGGCTGCTGTGTTGTTAGGATCGATTGCTTAGCCAGTTTTAGGAGGTATCATGAAAAAGTAAAAAGGATAGATTTTCTGGAAAGACCTCATACGTGTACTTTGTAATCTCACTGAAGGATGAAAGCTGACTTTAGTACCATACAAATGATGGATGGAATCCCATCATTGGCACGAACAACGGACTCCTCATTTACCTACCACTTCTCATCTCATCGAGATGTCACAGTGACAACAGAAATTGCAATCGTTGATGGATCGCACCGATTTGTCACAAATGTAAACATTGCAACGGTGCGGTCATGTCTTGCAAAGTTTTCAACTCTTTCACTAAAAGTTTTAAACTAAAAACCGACTCTGAAAGATTTCAAGGCTGCGATGAAAGTCCAAACACCATCCCTAATGTCCATGACAGACGCAGACACAGGAATGCAAGAAGAAGACGACGCACGAGAAATCTTTAAAACATCGTCCGCTTCCATCCCTGAAGAGACTGCAGAGTCCATTCTGACCCAGTATCCCACTCCCCAACGAGGAGAACTAAAAGCTTGGGTTAAAAGGATTATGTCAAATCATACTGCGGCAGAAGAAAAAAAAATTAAAAAGGGAAATCAGAAGTGAAAAAAGAAATCAAGAAATCCGATGTAGGGAGTACAAGATGGTGGAAAACGGCGCCGTTACTGCGATTCATTCCTATCAAAGTGGATTCTGCCAACGTTGCTTACGAGGAGGGTGGAAGCATCGATTAGGTTAAGTGTGAATTTGTACATCCTCATTATTTGACTGTCAGTAAGTTGTGTTTAAACAGTGTCAGCATTGGTACAAAAGGAGGTCAGGGACAAAATATTCCATTCATGGTGAAAGTACATTTTTGAAAAAGATTCCTTAGCGACTTGGATGTCATGTATCCTTTGTACCGAGGAGTAGCTCGAAAACGACGACATGGTTTAGGAGATATACTCAGGTCCTCTATTCCTACAGTGAAAGCCATCTTAAACTGATGATGGCACGACGATTGCACGTTTTGAAAGATGCCGCTTGACGCAAGGACAGGAATTTCTCTAAAATGTCACCAATGACAAACAAAACCTCAAAGAAGCTTTCATGAGAGCAGGCAAAGATGTGCTGCTTCTAACCGGAAAAGACCTATTGGCTCAACGAGAGTATCTTATAAACACGATGCACGCTGCTGATGAAGGCATTTCTTCCTCTTCCACGCCACAGCAATGCCAAGGTAGAAAGAGACATCGACACCACCTCAGAACTCATAAACATGTTGCGAGAGAGACTAAGAAAAGAAGAACAGCCAGAGAATTTGACGCCTTTGATTACTAAAGAAAATGATGCAAGAATCTCAATGTGTAGAACTTCATCCCATCTTGTCTTTGACTACTAATTTGAAACGAAAGGACAGACCGAAGATTACATCGATCTGAATAGTCAAAGTTCTCAAAGTGAACAACATTAATACAGCCTGTGATGCCATACTAGTTGATTGGTACTTGAATAACAAACTGGTCAGCAACAGTACCTAGAAAACTTCTACGTACTGAAAAGAAGCCAAGAATACGCATCTGGATGCTTCTGTGGTATTGAAACCTAACACGTTGGAGAAGTTCAACTACACATCATTGACAAAAGATGACAATGCAGACCACAATGTGGGATTTAACGACCGTTGAGTCAAACTCAAACAAGGGTTCAATTTAGACCTGATAGGTCATTTGGATTCGGACATGTGGTTTCAAGACAAGTATTTGCTGAGCGTAGTTGATGTCCTCCTGAGACTGAATCAAAGTAATACGGTTTTCCATTTGATGGTTCATGCTTACAAGTACAAGTCCATTATCGTAGAACCCCGACTCTAAGCTCACCGTGTGAAAGTGTTACCCAAAATGGGAAACGACATCAGCCACACTTTGAGCAGAACGACAGCCAAGTATACGATACGACGAGTGGAAGTAAAATCTTCATTGCCGCTGGATCAAAGATCGAATATCATCTTTCCAAGGTCATTTATCCAAACATTTACTCATCGACATTGTCAGGAATGCAGCCCTCAACGGAGCCATCGATCAAAATTCTTTCGAATTTAAGCACTACAGAGTGCCCAAGATAGAAGAAATTCGAGATGGTCAGATCTAACGTGCCAGACCCTTCGAACCCAACTTTCAGCAGAAAAGTACTTGAGATTTTATTCACCCTGTACGAAGCCACCGGACAGTAAGGTACCAACACCAGTCACCAAGGCAGCGACGATGGACATCTCCACCCTATAAAATCCGCCCACCTTTGTGTGGAACTTCAGATTACAGAAGCTCTACCCAACACAGTAAACGTCATCTTGTATGCATAATTTGACAATACTATGGAAATCAACAGTTTGAGACAAGTGATTTTAGACTATTAGAAGCCATGGAAGAATATGAATCCACATTGGAATACAAGGCATCTATGGAGATGGTGACAAGGATGTCGTTGAGTTAGAACAAGAAATAAAAAAGAGATTGTCATGATGTCGAGATGGCCGGAATAAGAAGAACGTGTATTCCCGTTTTGCTAAGCACATAGATGACAGAATTGCAGCTTTGACCCACGAACATTGTTTTGGATGTCAAAACGATCATACCAGTCAGATTCAACACGATAAATATATGATGATGAGCCAAGAAGAAATAATTGGAAGAGTATCTGCACGACTCTTGGGGCTTTATCTCCGAAGAGAAAATGTCGAACAATTGGTACAAAGACTTCCGTCACCATTCCTCCCCTCCACTGACTTCGATGTAGATCCAGTGCATCGAAGCTCTCTTGCTACAGCGTATGGATAGGCACCGTAGAGCCCCTTACTTGAAAGACATTTTCAAGAAAAAAGTCTGGATTGAATTGGTGATTCATTATTACCTGTGAAAAGAAACAGAAAAATACCTGGGAACTTCACTACTTTCGGACGCACAGTTCGTACACCGTTTCTTGGAATCCTGTAGTGTGTGCTATACATGAACCTCCTCACCACAAACCTAAAGACATTCAACTCTCATGGCAAACTTAAAGACATTCAAGCCTATGTCATCAACACTGACGACAGTCATCAACCAGGAACTCTTTGTATGGATCGCCACCTTTGGAAGAGGACATCATTGACTTTATGAGAAGAAATGCAAAATCGACTTAATTCAATAATGTGAGATTGCAAGGAACCGCTTTCATGGTGTGTGGACATTATTGTGTATATTTTTCTACCTCAACGCAGTATTAGATATCCATTAGAAACATTTAGTGACTTGTTTTGATAGAGTGTATGCTCGAAACGATGATAAAGTAGAAGGATAGTTTTGTAAACATTATGGTTATATTTTATGTTTAGATAGGACACGTAGTGTGCATCGATGGCAAATTGACAGAGATCAGTGGAATTCGAGTTTGACTTGGCAAGTTTGTCACATTTGTAAATATGTTCCTGTTTAAAATGGTTGACTTGTTGATAAGTATTTTGTGTCTGAGAAGTTTCTTCTTGTGGATAAAGATGCTGATTTTTGAAATGGCGTATGTTGTTTTTCAATTGATACTGTATCAGTATATGCTCTTTCACCTTTCTCTATCACTCTGACCACCCATCGTAGCTGTGTTTTGATTTGCTATACTGTGACTTAAACGCACTCTCACTCGCACACACACACACAATTGAATGATGGGGTAAAGGGATTTTGAATAGAGTGTATGGATTGTTGGATAGTATAGATGGTGTGATGGATAGTATGTTTGTTTGATTACACGTAGTTTATTTCAACCCTTCCCCGTATGGTCTGATAGTTGTTGTGTGGAAACTATACGAGGAATTTTGTAGTGTGCGTGTATGTGAGTGTGTTTGGATTGTTGGAAGGTATAGATGGTGTAATGAATAGTACTTTCTTGAGATTTCATCTCCTTGGTTTCAACTATTCCATATCAGTCTGATAGTTGGTTTGTGGAGACTACACAATGCGTTTTCGATTGCATGTATGGGATACTGGATGGCATAAGTGGTATGTTACATAGTGTATTTCCGTGATGTTATCTCCTTCATTTAAACCCTATTCTTTCGTCTGATAGTAGATGTGGGTTTGGATTGGGGGGGGGGGGAGTGTATAGGGTGTTGGATGATATAGGTATGTTTGGATAGTATATTTTTACAATTTCATCTTCTTTCACAAAATAACCCTTTCCTCTGACAGCTGGCGTGGAATTTTGGCACTACACAAAGCATTTTGATTGTGATTATGGGGCATTGGATGATATATATGGTGTGGTGGATAGTATACTGGTGAAATTTCGTCTCCTTTTAAACTTTACGCTAATACAAGGCGTTTAGGATATTGTGTATGGGGTGTTGGATGGTAGATGTGAGATAATAGATATTATGTTTGTTGTATTACATGTAGTTTGTTTAAACACCTTTCGCGCTTGGTCTGAAAGTTTGTGTATGGGGACTACAAAAGGAGTTTTAGACTGTGCGTATGGGATGTTGGATGGTATAGGTATGTTTGGATAGTATGTTTGTGCGATTTCATCTCCTTTTATACAATACCTCTGTCTTCTGATAGTTGGTGTGGAATTTTGTACCATATCCAAGGCGTTTGGAATAGAGTGTTTGGGGTCATTAACATCACGCCCGTTTTATCTGATACTTGGTGTGGGATTTTAGATCCTACACAGGGCGTTGGAATTAGTGTGTTTAGGGTATTGGATGGTATAGTTGGTGTGTTGGATGGTATGTTTGTGCAATTTCGTCTCCTGTCCTTAAATCCTACCACCTTCTTCCGATAGTTAGAAAGGAGACACTAGACAAGGCGTTTGGTTAATCTTTATTGGGTATGGGATGATATAGGTGATGTGATGGATAGTATGTTTGCGCGCTTTCACCTTCTTCGTTTACATTACATCCTTTTCATTTGATAGTTGGTACGGGATTTTAGGAACTACAGAGGGCATTTTGGATTGTGTGTATGGTATATTGGATGGTATAGTTGGTGTGGTGGAAGGTATTACTTGGAGGATTCATTTCCTTGTTTTAAACTCAATGCTAAAAACTTGTGACTTTGAACACCCATTAAACGTACATGAATAGTATAAAATGTTTTCGTCGTCGATGTGAATATAAAGGCAGCAGGTGTGCTACAAAGTTTACTGGATTTATCCAAACAACAACTGTCACATATCTGCTTCTGTTTGCGATAATGACTTGTTATACTTAACATTTGCTAAAGTCGAAATGTCTACAAGCAATAGAAAGCTATGTGACTTTAGTTTTGAAATTTGCAAAGACTCTCCACTTTACATGTGTCACGAGAAAAGCCTCTATCTCATCTTTGCCATTTTCAAAAACTCGCGCAAATCCAACTTTACCAGAAATCTTCATTTCATTGAAACCCCCAAATTCAATAGTTAGAAAAACTTCCACTAGATAGTGGAGTTCTTCTCGCTTTACCATCGCTACGGTGGCCTAAATGGTTAGAGCTTTGGCCTCGGATGTGAGAGGTCGCGGGATCGGACCCCGGCCGAGTCATACCAAAGACATATAAAAATGGTTCTAGCAGCTGCTTAGCTTGGCGATCAGCATTCAGGGGTTAGTGTTAGGACTGGCTGGCCTGATGTCAGGAAAATGTGACTGGGTGGGACATGATGCTACATG
>JAECUM010026559.1:20000-52139 GCA_016617855.1 Megalonaias nervosa
GCCAGAAGGAATCATTTATCCGTCCACACATTAATCCATAAGCAAATTTCACTGTAGTACTTGCCATATTTCCAAGACAGAAAAATAAATTTTCAAACAAACCGTGAACTTGAAATTTCAGCACATGGTTATCCGCTAGGGTCCGTAGTTGGAGGGTCTTTCATACACGGGGTAATTTTACAAACAATATTAATTAAAACGCAAGTATGTCACAAACAGTTTCACCTCCTCCAAAGAAAAGGAGAGTCAAATACGATAGTGACACAGATCTCTAATTACCCATGAATAATCTAATGCAACATGTTGCTCTTCGTTACAGCTTGTAGTAAGTATAACTACAGTAAAGCTGAGTATCTGTATCGTTTCATTATTTACAATATAGCTTTTCAAAATTGGAACTGATGAAAATGAAACATTTTCTTTTAATAAATATTAATAATTTATTGTTGATTTCATATGACATCCACATATTAAATGTGATAATACCTCATTACTATGCAGCGTTTTATGTTGTTATTTTACTTTGCTCACGCGTATAAACTGTGTACTTCTGATGCAACTGTCACACCACAGCCCTCATTAACATATTTATATTAATGAGTCGCATGTAAACATTTGGACGTGAACCATATTGCACTAGTGAAGAGTTCTTTTTACCTTAAAGGAAAATATTGGGTGAGATAAATAATCTACGTTGGGGTTTGGACCGAGACAAGGAAATCCCAGTTACGGGGTTACATTATATGTCTCTCCACTCGGCACGCCTCGTGGGGAGACAAATAAAGTAACCCCTTGACTGAGATTTCCCTGTCTCGGTCCAAACCCCAACATAGATTATATTATTCTTTTCCCGATTAGAAACAAAACTGGTTGCCACCACTTTCCATTTTCCTCCTAAGAGATGCATCATGATGAGGAATGTAAACTTTCGCTGGGATGCAAGGTAACCTTAAACTATATTAATGTTAAATGTTTGCTATGATTTAATGTTAAATGTTTGCAATGGTTGCCATTGCATTGGAAAGGAAACTGTCAAGAATATGGAGGTCTGTTCAGCTCTACTATGTATGTCTAATAATCAAACTATTTTAATAGTAAATGAAAACGAATATCAAAAAAGGACAGCACAAAGAACAATGGTAGATAAATAGATAACGGACAAACTAATCTCCATATGGTAAAACATAAATGCTTTTCTCTTTTCTGGTCAAGTTAAATAAATTTTCAATAATAATAATAATAATAATAATAATAATAATAATAATAATAATAATAATAATAATGATGATGATAATGATAATGATAATGATAATGATAATAACAATGATAATGATAAGAAAATGAAGAACAACGACAGTGATAAGAGGGAAGTGGTCCGATCTCAAGAGAAAGACTAGCCAGAAATATCATAAAAGGCCTGTGGAAGAGAGAAATAATAATAACAATAATAATAATAATAATAATAATAATAATAATAATAATAATAATAATAATAATAATAATGATAATAATAATAATAATAATTTCTATTACGTTTGAATCCTCATCTTCAGTGTCCAATTTTACTCCGTCTTTCAGCCATGTGATTGTTGGATATGGATAACCACGGGCCTCACAGTCAAGTATGATATCTTGTGTAGTTTGACGTTCCTCATAGTGACGGGCATCTCCATATGGAGAGAAGGTAGGTGGACCTGTAATTCATTTATTTGATTTTTGTACGATTTTTAATATTGATTATGCATCAGATATGCTTCAATCCCATAAAGAATTGTAAATAAATATGGGTCATTTAAATTTTAATATGGAATAGGTTGATTCCTTGTTTGGAATAAAAAAATCCCCCTCCAAAAAAAAAAATGATATTGAATTTTAGTAGATTGAATATCCGAAATAAATATAAAATGCTTCAACTTAATGAAATACTTTATATAGGAAAACTTACAATGCTGGTAAAACTACTTTTATGTAATTAACGGAATAAAGGCACATATATGATCTATTCTCCATATCACTCACTGCATGTCCGATGATAAGGGTAGACAACATATCCTCAGATGTATGATCCTTTCTCGAAATCACTGTCTGCATATTCATTTGTCCTGATTATATGGACAGACAATATGCTCCCATCCTCCACCCCCACCTGCACTGCATGTGTGATCTACCCTCCATATAACTGGTTACCTGTCCACCTCCTCACTGATATGGACAGACAATATGTCCCATCTTAACAACGAATATAGAACATTTATTTGAGATTTCTAAATCTTATATTTAATTCTTCCGATAACTTTTCTCATTTATATTTTAATTTGAGGATATTTGATGATCATTTAACAGGCAATATTAGTAGTAATGGGGGACGAACGAGGGACTATGTGGCTTAAATGTTAAAAATGGATATTTGTAATCGGGGGACAAAGGGGATTTTAACACGAGAGGGGCTGCCTAGGGAAAATGGGAATTTAAAATGGGACTATCTACGGACAAGGTGGGACTTGAACATGGATGGGACTGTCTAAGGACAATGGGAAAATGGTATAGGGACTGTCTATGGACAAGGGGACAAAGACAATAGAGACATACACAGACACAGACATAGACGTATACAAACACACAAACAACTATACAATAGACAAACAAAATTTGGCAATAGAGAATAGACATCTTTTCGAGGCAATGGAGTGGCCCTGAAAAGGGCCTTTGGTTTTCATCTAAGTTTTCTCTTCCCTTCTTCTTCTCCACCAACTCATCTTCTCCATGACATTTTTTCTTGTTCTTCTTCTTTTTCTCATCCTTCTATCTATTTTTAGCCACAACTTGTGGAAAATCCTATGGAAAACCCAGTATTTATTTATAGCCTCAACTTGTGTGACGATCCCATTTAAAAACCCTAGTATCAATTTATAGCTACAACCTGTGGACATTCCAATGGAAAACCACGTCTCTATTTATAGGTTCAAAATTTCTAGCTTCAATAACATCACTGTACTTGACACTAGGGGAAGAATGGCAATAATGTTGCAAGTGGCTGACCTCATTCGGGCGGTTACTGAAATAACAATGTTGCAAGTGACTGACCTGAATACGCGCTACTGTAGGCAGGTAGGTAGGTGAAATAGGTGAATTTGATAGGGACAAAGGGAGTTTTATAGGGACAAACAAAGACCAACACACACACACACACACACACACACACACACACACACACACACACACACACACACACACACACACACACACACACACACACACTCCAAAGCGCCTTGTGTTGTCTCCACACACCAAATATCATACCAAACTGGGAATGTTATTAAACAAACTACATGTAATGGAACAAACATACTATCCATCACATTACCTTTACCATTCAACACCACCATACACAATTCTCCAAAGCGCCTTGTGTAGTGTCCCCATATCTACTATCAGACGAAAAGGGTATAGTGCAAAAGACAGGAGATCAAACAGCACAAACATAATATCCGTCACACCACTTGCACCTTTCAATACCCCATACATAATATCCAAAATCCCTTTACTCCATCATGACTGAATGGTGTGCATGTTTGTGTTTATCTATACTATATAAAAGCAAGACAATGAGCCACTTACTTTTCTGTTATATATTCTTTTCAAAATCACAACGAAAATTCACAGCACATCATTAAAGTCCATTTTCTTCTACTCTCTGTCTCTCCTTTTGAATTTCTCTAGCGACACGGGTTCCTCCTTGTGGTAACTTTCTTCTTGGATTTCTTGATGGGGAGGGGTTCTTCATCTTCTGAAGACCTCTCTTCCTCCTCTTGCTGTTTTTGTTTCCTCTCTTTCTCATAGAGCACTCTGAAGACAGTGTCTTTTCTACTGACAATGATAACAGTTCTCTTGACCTTTCTCTCTCTTTTTTCCTATCGTTCCTTTTTGCTTTCATGCTGTGGGCATTTGGGGCCCAATGTCCTTTCTCCTGACAGATATAGCAAGTATTTTGACTTTTATCTCGAGAGGATGAGTAGTCCGTCATCTTCTCTGATAGAAAATTTCGAATGACACTCTCTAAATTTCTGATGGCAACAGCGGTCTGTTGTGCTAAATCCCTAACCAGAAAGGTAAGCAGTGTTGACTCTTCCATCTTGATTGTTTGGGAGTTGAATAGCAGTATATGGGGATAATATAGCCTCACGTAGACCGTAATGTTAAATTTGGTCGTTTGTACCGTAGCCTCAAAATGTATAGCATCAAATCGACTTTTCTTTGTACCGTAGCCTCACGTAGACTTCTATGTTAAATTTATGGAGTTGTACCGTAGCCTCAAGATTGATTATGGGTCAATAGGATTGGAACAGGTTGGATGATATCACGGTCCTGGTAACAATGTTGCAAGTGGCTGACCTAATTACGCGCGGCTACCTAGGTAGGGATAAATATAATAGAGACATAGACGTATATAACACAACCAAAGATTGATGAACATCAATCTATCACACCTAAATTATACAATCGACTAAAACTGTTTTAGGCAAGAAAGAATAAATCTTTTCGAGGCAAATGAAGTGGCCCTGAAAAGAGCCGTTGGTTTTTATGTTAACACCAGTTCGTTAACATAGTGGGCATCTCACTGATCTTCTTCTCTTTCTCAAACTTTGTGCAACCTCTGGACCGTAGATGAGGACTCGCTTCATACATCCCTGTCCCTCCACATAGCATCTTCTTTTCCAAATAGTCGTATCGGTGATCCAGATGATGGTCCACGATGATTTAACATACATGGGGAAGTCCGTACGGAACAGCATCGACAATACAAGAGTAGAGGATTCAACGTTTGTTCACATTTTGTGACGAGAACAGTTGAAAGGAATGAAGTGAACCGCGTTTATTTATTGTGGAAGACCGGATCGAAATGGATTGAAATTGTTCACCTATTCCAATACGCGTTACAAAATTCAGTCACTTCGTGGAGTCTGTCTTCCATTCCGAAGAGAGCTACCTGTGACGTCACATTCACTATATAGGTGCGCTAGCGTCTGTGCGCAGTGAATCGATGCGACATTGTTTTGTGAAACATGACGAAAATTAAGAAGACAATGAATTGGGGTGCACCGGCCGTGGAGACGAAAAGCGATGGTATCGCAGCGGTTACCAAAGTCAATAAAGGGCTACTTCAAGAAGAGGTCGATTTTAACTGGGAGTTAGTGGATTTTCTCTCATCTTCGCAAGAATTTGTTCTGGTAGCAGCACCTTCGCCACCTTCTCCATTTTTACCACAGGTCGAGGATTTTAAACAGAGACAGAAAGAAGAATTGGAGAAATTTTTACAATAGCAGAAAGAAGCAGAACAAGCTTTTCTCCTTGAACAGCAACAGCGGGAAGAAGAGGCAAGAAGGAAACGACAGGAAGAAGAAGAAGAAGCAGAGAAAAAAACAAGGTTTAGGAGAGAAGGAGAACAGTGAAAGTCAAACGGTGACGGTACTCTTAGACATTTTGGCAGAGTTAAGAAGTCTGAAACAAATGTATCAGACTTCTTTATTACGACCCAAAGAAAAAGATTTTCCCGAGCCAAACAGTCCATCGTTGTTAGGACACCTGAAATACCACCCCTAGTAATTTCTAACCAATCATCGACAGGAGCAGGTCCAGAAGTTGGCCTTGGCTGTGGCAAAGGCTTAAGGCAGTTAAAGCTGATTGCATCTCGTTCCTGAGTTTATTTTTTTTTTTAAAATCAAAACCTAACGGTACTTCTCAGTGCCACCCATTTCTATCGAAAGGAGATAGTATTCAGTTTTCGTCAATCAATTAAAACTCAAAATCAGTTGTTTTAACCCTATGATGGACATGTGTGAGCGCGTGAGTGTAGGCCCCTTTTCTAAAACATCAAAACTAGGAGACACTTACGTTTTTCAGTCTTGTCTATTCTGGTACAAATTTTACAATCCAATTCACAACACAACACAACACTTTAACAAAGTTCATAGACTTCTTCTGTGTCTTTTTGTTCACGCTCTTTTTTTCTGAATTTCTTCACTTTCACAATTTTCCCTCCTCTTATTCCTCACTGTTTTCTCGTCTTCCTTTCTTCTATTTCTGAACGTGTCGGGGTTCTTCCTTTGCCGAGGGCACCTCTTCTTCTTCCTCCTGCTCCTGTTGTTTCTTAGGGCAGTCTGAAGACCAATTTCTCTCTCTTGACAATGATAACAGGTATCCTGACGTTTGTCTCTTTTGCTACTGGTCTTGCTTTTTTGACAGTCTGGAGATTCTATAGCCCAATGCCATTTCTTCTGACAGACATAGCAAGTATCTTGACTTTTATCTCGAAAGGAGGGGGAGTGGTCCGTTGGCTTGTCTGAAGAAAACTTTCGGATGACACCTCGCAAAGCTCTGATCAGAAGTTCGATTTGTGTTGGCTCTTCCATCATTCTGGTCAGCTTGAGAGTGAAATGAATACTGGAAGGTAAGGCACTATCCCTTTATATATACATTTGTCTGAAATGGAGTTTCAAATCTAGTCATTTGACTTTTTGCAGTCACGATGAAACGATCGCATCATTTCGTGAAGAAAGGAGAAGAAAGTAAGAGGCAGAAGCATGACATATCGCCTGGCACAGTAGCTGAAGTCTTGGCTCAAATTCATGCCAGCGATTTTGAAGATGACATGAGTGAGGCAAAATCCAGACTCAGAGATTCTGCACCCAGCCAAAGTTCACCACCACCAGTAAACCCTGAAAAGTTCTTTCATATTCGAGAAATGGACAAACGCTTCTCTAGAAAATTTAGAACTACGGCCTACACGTTCACGGTAAAGTTAAAGATTTCAAGTCCAACGTACCACTGGAGGAAGCAGAAGGGTTCATCACCGATGTGTGGGGTTCTTTGTTAACCACACCGAAACAGCAATGTGAAGCCAAAGAAGACGATCGCTTGAGACTTTCCATTTATCACGACAGTTTGAAGTCCCCCGTTTGAATCGAGTTTAGCAGTCCAGCAGAAATGACACCTTCCAAAGTCATCGACAAGATTCAACACGTGCAACAATCCAACGACAATTTTCTCATCACCGATGTAAAAGCGACACTGTTCATGACCCACGTGTCTCTTTCCCAAGCGACGAGACGCAAAAAGGTGTTATTGGTCGACGACCTTCGCAGCATCAAGCGCAGGATCGTTCAAATTAACGACCCTCAAGATAAGATATGTTTAGCCCGTGCCATCGTGGTGGGACGAACATATGCCGACAAGAACGACACGACAGAATGGAAAAGAGCCTGGAAAACTATTCGACAATCGGACCGAGCCAAACAACGAACAGAAGCAGAACTCCTGTTACAGCATGCGGGATATCCAAAGACACACCCTGTGAGATTCTGAAATGGAAAAATTGCAAGACGTCTTAGCTCCAGGTGACACCTTGAAAGTGTACCCTCAAGAAGTTCACGGACCTCTGTTATTTCGAATCAACGATTTTAAAGACGGAAAATATATTCACGTCTATCATTACGATGAACATTTCGATGCCATTACCAGTATCACTTTATTCCTGGGATACTGTTATTACTGTGAGAAATGTGACTATGGCTACAAAAATCGAGAGCAACACAAGCATTGCGGAACGAAATGTGAGGGATGTTTAGCCTCTAAACCCTGTCTTGACGAAGGACAAGAACGAGTGCATTGTTCTGCTTGTCAGTGCACTTTTTGTCAGCCCTGCCTGTTACCAACAACATCTAAAGACGCAAGGTTCACAGCAGAAAAGTGCTTGTCAACTCCTGAGATTGTGCCCTACTTGTGGACAAGGCATACGTACCAATTGTGCCAAGACTCACGTATGTTCAGGAAAGAAGTTATGTTACATCTGTCGCCAAATCGTGGACTTGGAACACGAATGCTACATTCAAAAATACCAGTCCAAACATGAAGAGAAAGAAGATGACCAGAAGAAAGACCATTTCATCTTCTTCGATTTCGAATGCATGCAAGAGACTGTCATTCAGATTCCTAATTTCTGCGTGGCTCACCGAGCGTGCGAGAAATGCATTCAAGGGCCTATCATTAGTCATTGCCCTCACTGCAGCAAGATTCCTGGAGAACGTGAAAAAATCTTTCGGAGACCGAACACGCTGACCGATTTCGCCCAATGGATCTTAAACCCTCTCGACGAGACGTGGAGCCAAGAAGACATCGAAAATTACGGTGATTGTCATCGCTATGCCACGGTGATGGCTCACAATTTCTCGGGATACGATTGACAGTTTCTTCTCAGATACTATACGGAACAAGGCGCCGAACGTCCTAAAGTGACTTTGAACGGAGCCAAAATCATTTTCATGCAAGTGAGACAAGTGCAGTTTAAAGATTCGATGAGATACTTGGCCATGCCTTTGAGTCACATGACTAAAACGTTTGGAGTGACAGAAATGGCCAAAGGCTATTTCCGCACTTTTTCAATACCGAAGCCAATCAACACGTCATTCTACCCCATTTGCCTGAGGCTCACTACTACGATCCCGACAACATGCGTACCGAACAACGAGAGGCTTTCTACACTTGGTGGAACACTCACGCCTCGAACCGCTTTGACTTTCAGGAAGAAATATTAAAATATTGTTGATCAACGTGGACATTTTACGGCGCTGCAGTGGAAAATTTCGAGAACTGTTCATGGAACACTGAGGGATCGATTCTTTGAAAGAAGCCTGCACCATTGCCAAAGCATGTTCCTTAATGTACCGCCAACAATTCATGCCCGAAAACACCCTAGCTTTCATAAGTCCTCAAACGACCAATATTGTCAAACGTCAATGCTAGGTCAAAGCCCTACGTTGGCTACATTACTTGTGAGACAAGGAAGACAAATGTATCCAACATGCCCGCAACAGTGGAGACGAAAAGACCATCGGAAAGTATTCGGTGGATGGTTGGGACTTAGAAAACCCCAGGATCGTGTACGAGTTTAACGGGTGCTTATTTCACGGATGTCCCATCTGCTACCCTCAACGTGATGCTAAAAATCAGTTTCTACAACGGACTATGAAAGACTTGTACCAGGCCACTTGTCAGTGCTTGAAGTTAGACATCAAGGATACCAAGTGGTGGAAATGTGGGAACACGAGTACGATCACCGATTGAAAACCGATCCCGAGTTTAAGCGCATCGTGAAAAGTTACAAGCTGGTTGACCCACTGAATCCGAGGGACAGCTTGTACGGAGGACGGACGAATGCCACCTGTTTGCTGCACCAAGCCGACGAGGAGAAAGGAGAAGAAATCAAATACTTGGTCGTGTGTTCGCTCTATCCTTACGTTTTCAAATATTGTCACTTTTCCTCAGGGCACCCACAATTGGTTACGGAACACATCTACCTGGACAACATTCGACAATACGAAGGATTGATCAAATGCAAAGTCTTGCTTCCCACGAACTTGTACCATCCCGTTTTACCACATCATTACCAAGGAAAACTGATGTTTCCCTTGTGTCGTACTTGTGCCGAAACGTGCAACCAAGACCGACCTTGTCAGCACATTCAGGAAGAATAAGCATTGAAAGGAACGTGGATCAGCGTGGAATTGTTCAAAACTCTGGATTTGGGATACCAACTGTAAAAAGTGTACGAAATTTACAACTTTCCCAAGACAGAAAAATACCACAAGGGCGACGAGACTGAGAAAGGCATTTTTGCAGACTACGTGGATGCCTTTTGAAACTGAGACAAGAAGCCAGTGGCTATCCTTCCTGGTGCCACACTCCCGAAGGCCAAAAGAAATTCAAAGATAAATACTGGGAGCAGGAAGGCATCACTTTAGAACACATCGAGAAAAACGAAGGAAGGCGATCGTTTGCCAAAGTGATGTTAATTGTTTGTGGGGTAAAATGGCACAACGATCGTGTTTACCCAAGACGGAGTATTTGACAGAACCTTCCCGCTACTTCTAGATGATTCACGACAAAACCAAATACATGAAACACGTGGACGTCGTTCGTGAGGACTTGATCTTAGCTAATTACGAAGAAAAACTGGACTTTGTAGAAGCCGACGAATTTGGAAATATCATCATTGCGGCTTACGTGACAGCCCATGCTCGCTTAAAGCTGTACAAAGCTTTAGAACTATTAAGAGATCGTGTACTGTACTTTGACACGGACAGTTGCATCTACATCGACCGCCTGGGTCACTGTCACCCTGTCATCGAAGGAGACCGTTTAGGAGTCTGGACAGATGAGCACCCCAACGACAAGATTCTAAGTTTTGCTAGTGTCGGCCCTAAAAATAACGGCTACGAATACCGAGACCCACAAGGAGAAGTGCACACCGAGTGTAAAGTGAATGGGTTGACTCTCAGTTATCGCACCAGTCAAGTGGTGAACTTTGGTGTGCTGAAAGAAGACTTGCAGTCTGGAGAGGATGGAAACTTTAAAGTGACCACCTACGAACCGCACAAGATTCTATGTTTACCCACACACCAAATCGGTTGTCGGCCCTTGGGAAATGTCTATCAAATTGTGTACCAGAAGCGAGTACGGCTTTCCAATCACTTCACTTTACCGTACGGACAGGTCGATATTGGCCAACATATAAATAGCGACAACGTCCAAGACCAATAGTTCATTGTAACACCAAGCAAAAAAGATGAATCCTTTCAAACAGCAAGTATCAAGCGAAAGTAAACTCTAGTGCGATGTTGTACCTTGCGATTGCAGGAATACCGAACGCTGTAACCTCAGCTATTCAGTACCACATCATGGGAACTTTGCTATGACTACTACTACCATACCTACCATGGAAAGTGATTCTGTGCGTGTCAAACCTGACGGATGCAAAAGTCATTGTTCACCTTTTCACTTCACTGGTTTTCATGGTGGATGTCATCTTTGTGAAACCATGCGGCTACCACCCTACGGATGTCATCCAAAACTGAGCAAACTCTTGCATATTTCACCGTACCCTCATCGAAATGAACCAGTGAAAGACGAATATTTGTTTCCTGTGCGACCGCCTGGATACTACAACTTTGAAAGTCGATTCCAAACCTTCCAAGGAAAATGGGCAAAATATCTGGGAGGACCTATCCCCCAAAGAATTAGCCAGAGCTGGATTTATCTACTTTGGGGAAGAGGATAAAGTCAAGTGCTTCACTTCACGAGTGAAGGAAGAAAGATTCCGCTACCGTGGAACATGCTCGATGGTCTCCTCACTGTCACTACCTACCTTTAGTGGGACCTCGTGATTGAAGTGGCATACCATGTCGTTTAAGAAACCAGCTTAGATAAGAGTCAAACGTTGGACAACACCTAGACAGGTATGTAAACCCCATTTAAAAAATAATATTCAGAGATTACCAAACGAATTGCAACAGAAGATCTACAAGGACATTTGGCATGGACTTGTCAGAGCAAAATCTCAATGGGTGACTGAGGAACTTTAATGTCGAGAAATTCACAAGACGAAATTGACAGAAGTCAACAAAGAAGTCAGATTTCTCTGGATCAAGTGTGCGTTCTTCCGAATATTCCGCTTTAGACCGTTTACATTAGAAGATTTTAATGACATTCTTGACCGTTTCCTGGAATGGCAGTGGCCAGAAATTACTCACTACATCCGTCACTTTCGCGCTAGGAGAAGTGTTTGACTGACATGGTCATGGATACTTTACAAGAGAACATTCGTGGTTTGCTTGTCGAGTTGAGAGAACCCATTTACCGAGAGTTGGTTAAAATACAAGTGAAACGCAAAGAACAATTGCATCCGTTACGTCACCGATGTTTGAACCACTGGTATCTAAATGCTAAAAGAGGACTGATTCATGTGAAAGCGTTCCAGTGGTCAGACATTGTTCAACTGGACCAGACGACTTTGGTTGCTACTTATCCTACTTCTTACAGGTTAGCCATTCTACACCGAATTCGAAAAGAAGAGTTAGAGGGTTACCAAAATCTTTTACACACTCTAAACTTAGTTCGAGATTATACTTCTGTGCGGCATGTGTCGTCTGAGTTAGTAACTAAATATTTTGGATACGTCGACGGCGTACGACCACTTCTGTGCAAAACGTACATTTATTACCTCCGACAAAAGAGGTATAAAATCGGACTGCCATGCACGACCTTCATCATTCGTGATGCAACAGATTCCATGGAAGGAAATCAATGACAATATTCAGATAGTGGAGGATTACCAACACCTATTACGAGAACTGTGTCCATTGAACTGGGGTCGACGTGTGGTGTGTGTCTTAGTGACTTGCTTTTTGGGACTTCGTTTACCGGCCGATTCTTTGTGAACTCTTTACGAACAGTACATACCACTCAAAAAAGCATAAAAGTGGTCTCTTTAAATGTACACGAGAGACTCATTCTGTTAAAAGCTTTCCGCTTTCATCTCAAAACTTCTGACCTCTACAGGAAAGAAAGATTCGTCAACCTTTAGGTACTGAAGATGTGTATGATGATATGTGTGTAGTTTGTGACTTACACCCTCACTGGAAAGATGTATATGACTGGAAAAGTCGGGGTTTCGAGACTTGGACGATAGAATTGGCAAACTATACCCAAGATTTGTCATCTTAAAAAATTGAAACGTTCAGTTAAAAAAGTACCTTTTAAACCTGTGCTAGTGACAGTGACAGAAGAAGAAAAAGAACCACTCCCTTAAGGACAGAACAGGACCGTCATTGACATCCCCGAAAGGCCATTCCGGGAGGACACCTGTGTGACTGTGCCAAGAAGTGTAGAGACTCTAAGAACATTACACACCGTCCCTACGATTCCACATCTTGATCACCAAAAATGTTGTACAGAGACTTGTTTATATTCCACTTTGATCGTTTTGATGTGTCTTTTATTCATGTACTTAACCATTTGGCTTTTATGTATTTTTGTCTTTCGTGTTGTTCACTTTTAAAGATGGCAATAAACGTGTCCTGAAAAATATAAAAACTCTTGTCTTCTCTGTCTTTGTGTCAAAAGTGACATTCTCTACACTACTATGGCTACCTCTACTGTCTCTGCTCTCTCTTCCTCCACTTTCAAAGTCATATACGAACACTTAGATCGTGCCATTTGGGAGGCCTTGTATCTTCGCCATCCCTTTAACATGCTCATTGCTGGACCCATCTGTTCAGGCAAAACCGAATTTGTCAAATGTTTGATCGAACATAAACATCATTTGATCGGTAGTCCACCTCAACGAATCGTGTGGTGTTACAAAGAGTGGCAATCGGCGTACAGCCTTCTGCGAGAAAGTCAAGGCGATTCCATCGTCTTTGTGGAAGGAATCCCTGGCGAAAACGATGGGATCGTGTGTGACCCCAGTCAAACTCATCTGGTCATCTTCGACCACATGTTAGGAGAAGACGAAGAAGAAATTCAACTGTGGTTTGCGCGCAAAGGGCATCATCGTAATGCCAGTGTCATTACATCAACCAAAATTTGTTTAAACAAAGTAAAGCCCATCGCACCATCAGTCTCAATGCTCATTACGTCGTTTTGTTTAAAAGCTCTAGAGATAAATCGCAAGTGCAAATCTTAGCCAAACAGTTAGAAACGCCTTGGCTGACTCATGCGTACGACGATGCCCCTTAAACCCCACACGCTTATTTACTCGTGGATTTAAAACCCACTACCCCTATTATTTGCAATTTCGTACCCATCTGTTTCACCACTGGTGCCAAGACGGAGGGCCTGTCGTGTACACGTCCCCGTCGTCGACTTTACAACAACAACAGCAACAACAACAACCAAAAAACGTCTATAAAAACCTCGGCCACTTTATGTCTCTCTCACACAGCGTCAACATGACGTCCATTCAGTCTCATCTTCCCTTCAAATTGATTTGTGCCTTGTAAAAATTCCACAAATACGTGCTCGTGTCTTAGAAGGTAGTCTCAACGAAGTCTTACGATGGTTTACGTTGAGAGCACTTCAATTACTGCAAGACATCATTCACATTCCACATCAAACTAAACGCTTTTTTGAGAGAAACGAAGTAGCCTTGACGCAACTGACCGATCCTCGCATCGACGCTCAAACAAAAAAGCAAATCATTTTGAAACCTGCAGGTAGCGGTTCTCTAGGAGGTGTCGTCATTCGTTCCCTCTTAAAATTTGTTCCTAATGCTCCCAACGTTCTGCCCGAGAAAAAAGCCACTAGCCAGCGTACCCAGAATAAAAAGAAAAAGAGTAACGGAGTCAAGACCAGGTCACAGCCACAGAAAAAGAAAAGTCCACAGAAAACAGATTCTACTCTCAAGAGAGTTACTGCCGCCAGAACACCACCTTACAGTCGCAAACCACGATCTGCCGCAACTGTGACCACGTCTCCAGTAGCCTCAGGTTCTTCCACTTCTCCGTTGTTAGTGATGCCTGCCAAAGCCGATCTGACACGTGTCTTTCCTAATTTGATGAAAAATTGGGAACCGGGGTCTCCAAAAACGTCTCCTCCAGTGGTGACACCCTCTTCCTCTTTAGCGGCTGTGGCCGCTGCTCACAATGTACCTGCCCCCAAAATCAAAGTCCAAGAGAGATCGGGCGTGTTAAAGAGTTTACTGATTTGTCCAAGCAAGAACTGTCCCGATTGAGTCCGTTGCGAGCCACTCCACGACGTGTGATGCCTGCCATGAAAATGATACGACGAACCGACAATCAGTGGCGACGCATTCCAGTATAAAAAAGACCCAAGGTAAACGATGGGTTCAGTGTTTTTGTGCTCCTGAGCGCCCAAAGATGTCCCCTCAAAGATGTGCACACCGTCATCATCGTCGTTCTGCTGTCCAAAAAAAATAAAAGGAAAAAGGAAAGGACAGTCACGTAATCTGAAAAACGCTTAGCCAAACATCGACTTCTGTCCCTCAAAAGACACCCTCGTCCAAAGAAAAGGAGAAGCCACCAAAGGGGAGGATTTTTCTTATTAATGGATAAGTTTGTTGATAATTTCGCCAAAAAGATAGAGAACAAGCTCCAAAAAAAAAAAAAATAATAAGATAAAAGGACGCATGTCGAGCCATGGACTTCAGTGTATTTTGTGCCTCAAAGATGTTCCATAATCGTCGTTCTCCTGTCCAGAAAGGAAGAAAAAGACAGTCTCGTCATCCGAAAAAGCGCTTAGCAAAACATAGACGTCACCCCAGAAGAGACACACTCGTCCAAAGAGAAAAGAGGAACCACCAAAGAGGAGCTTTCTTTGGCGATTTTGGAAAACAAATTGTCACGTTTTTGAGGAAGCGATAGTCAAAAAAAGGATCAAAGGCCGTGTGCCAAGTTATCGACGTTAGTGTATTTTTGATGTGTGCCCTGGAACCAACGAACCAACAAACAAAGATTTCACCCCTCAAAAGACATCCTTCGTCTACCCCCAAAAGAAAGAAAAGGAAAGGAATGGCTCTTCGTTTAGTCAGATATTGGGAGATGTTGTCTGTCCTGTCCAAACTTCTCCACCCATGCGAAAAAAACTCATTCAAACCGCTTCCAAAGACGTCATCGATACCGTGAGAGAATGTTGTCTGAATGTCTTGAAAGGAACGATACCTTTGTCTAAACACCAGAAAAAATGCTTATCCAAAGATCGACACGTTCTTCGCCAAATGGTCCAAAAGAAAATACCCATTCGTCAAAAGAAAAAGATGGTGCAACGCGTAGTATTTTTACCCCTGTTAGGACTTCTTACCAATGTAATAGCGAGCCCTATGTTAGGTATATTGGGAAATATTTTACCCACCATTGCTCCAAGATAAAAGGGTCAAGAAGATAGAAGGGACCTCTGGAATCAAGAGATCTCAGACGTGACCATTGAAATCCGATGGTAGGACGAAAACTGGCTTTAGTGCCTTACAAACGATGGATGGAATACTATCGTTGGCAAGAACAATGAGCCCCGCATTTACCTCCCAATCCTCATTTGACCGAGATGTCTCAGTTACAACACGAATTGCAATCGTTGATGGATCGCAGCGATTTATCAGAAATGGAAAAATCGCAACGGTACGGTCAACTGTTGCAAGGACTGCAACTTTTTCACCAGAAAGCTTTAGACGAAACAGCTCTATCCACTCTGAAAGATTTTAAGACCCTGATGAAAAGTCCATCGTGGTCCAGACAGACGTAGCCCCACGGATTCCTGAGGAAAAAGAGGCACGAGAAGTCTTTCAAACGTCAGCAGTTCCCATCCCTAGTAAGATTGCAGACTCCTTTTGACCCCTTCCCCTACACCCCAACGAGAAGAACTTAAAGCTTGGGTTAAAAAGATGATGTCCACTCCTCCTTCAACAGAAGTCAAAAGGAAAGAAGGGAAACCAAGAGTGAAAAAAGAAAAGAAGACCTAAGCCATCCCATTACCGCCACCACCACCACCACCACTACCCTCTACTACTACTCCCGTGGCACATCGGACACGAAAGGCCGTTTCTTAAACACCCCCACATCCCATCCAGAGTATCATCAATGAAGAGTGTGGATCACTTATTAAAAAATGGAGAAGGTGTTAGCCAGCATTTACTATGATCCATCCCATCCTGCAGGTTACGGAAGAGTTCAGAAATTGTATCGTACTGCCAAAACTCGACTGAAAACTGTCCGTTTACCTCAAGTGCAATGACGGTTACAAGAACAAGCCACGTACACCTTACACAAACCCATTCGACGAAAATTGTCCAGAAGTCGTACCCGAGTGGAAGGCATCGATCATCCATGGCAAGCTGATTTAGCTGATGTCTCTCATTTGGCCACCTACAATCGCGGTTACAAATATTTGTTTTGTGTCATCGACGTTTTTTCCAAATTTGTCTGGGTCGCGCCATTGACTTCCAAATCGAGCAGTGTGTTAGTGCGAGCCCTCAAACTGGTGTTGAAAGAGAGCGGGCGTCACCCTCTTCGATGGCAAACTGACAAAGCCACCGAATTTCTGAACCAAGTTTTCCAAAAAGAATTGAAGAAACGTGACATTCATTTTTTCACCACCGAGAATCCCGAAACTGAAGCCAGCATCTTGGAACGTTTTCAACGCACCTTGAAAGAACGCATGTGGAAGTATTTTACACATCAACACACTCTCAAGTACATCGACGTCTTGCCGCACCTGGTCCAAGCGTACAACCAATCTTATCATCGTAGCATCGGACGTGCCCCACAAGAAGTGACTTCCGACAACGAAGTGACCGTCTTCGAGTTCCTGTTTGGTACTTCCCCGACGGTGTCTGTCCTCAAGAAAGGTGGAGTGTTTGCAGAAGGAGATTGGTTGCGCATTGGCAAAACCAAATGCACTTTCGACAAAGGTTACTTACCCAACTGGACCAACGAATTGTTTTGTGTCACTGAACGTGTGCGTGGCCGTCATCCTCCCGTCTATAAATTGGAAGACATGAACGGGGAAGTGTTAAAAGGAACTTTTTACTTGCCCGAATTACAACGTGTGACCAAAAAGAAGACGACTTGTGCGAGATAGAAAGCAAAATTAAGCATTCTCGATCGAAGAACCCGAAAAGTGCGAAAACGACGTGCCAAAGAAGTCAGAATACGTTGGAATGGATATACTCCCAGTTTTGACTCTTGGATCGACGCTTCGCAAATCATCGACTATAAAAGGAAGTGACCATCATGTCCTTCAAGACAGTCTTAGCTACTGCAGTGACCACTCCTTCCCCCAGTTCTTTTCTGCAAGATCTAGAAAAGCAACCCTTGTGGCATTTGGTGTGGAGAACATGTTCCTAAACGCAAATTGTCTTTCTCTGCCAAATCTTTGTGGTGTATTGTGTCATCGGTGCTGCCATTGCCAATTTGATTTTGCAACAAGGAGACAAACAATTGTGGACCATTTTACCCAGCAGTTGCATCGGTTACCTTCTCCTCATTCGGTCCTGAAATATTCCTCTAACGGGAACAACAATGGGAGCCTTGCGTCCAACGTCAGCCCGCCCCTCCAACAGTCACCATAACCATCCTCTTTTAGACACTCCTCTAACCTAAAAGCGACTCCTCCGACACTAGAACTCTGGAATTATGAATAACCAATTTTACTTAACGTTACCCAGTGACAGTTCCGTGAAGGTGTTTCCCCACAATACCTTGTGCTGTTTCACGGCCAAATTACCTCAGGCCATTCAATTGGATCACGAAGCCCATTGGGAAGTGGCTTTAGTGGAAATGATTCACCCTACACAAATCCTAAATATCCTTCCAAATCAAAACAATTTAAAGGTGGAAGTTCATGACGAGCAAGTGCAACAAAACTTGGATGAACGCACCACTGCAATTGACTCTATGAAAACACAAGACCCCAAAACTAAACAAGCCTCCTATCTACTGACCATTCCAGCAGGGTATTATTTTAGTGGTCAACACTTGCTGAACACGATTGCTACCAAATTCCATACCGTGTCTGGCAAAGTCTTGAAATATATCGCGATGACGCAAGGCAAAGAATTTCACCAAAATGTCACCATTGACAAACAAAACCCCAAAGAAGCTTTCTTGAGAGCAGGCAAAAATATCTTGCTTCAAACGGGCAAAGACATTTTGGGGCGACGAGATATTCCTATAAATGCCTCGGACGCTGCCGAGTCAGGCATTCCTACCTCCCTGACGCCACAGCAATACAAAGCAGAAACAGACGACGAAAACACCCCTTCAGAGAACATGAAATCCTCAGAGCTAGAAAGACTAAGAAAAAAAAAACCGTCCGAGACTAAGACGTTTTTGATTATTAAATTACAGAGAGAAAGAAAGAAAGAAAATGATGCACCGAGAGCCTTGCGTCTGTTCCATGTCGGGTCTGGATCTGTTTGCCATGCCACCCACCATGATGACGATGAAAGAATCCCAATGGGTCGGATTTCATCCCATCTCCACTTTGACGGATTCAGCTCCCATCGAGTTTGAAATCAAAGGACAGCCCGAAGATTACATCGAACTAAATAGCAGTTACTTGTACCTGAAACTCAAAGTGATCAAAACGGACAACACCAATCCGGGAGCCGATGCTAGAGTAGCTCCCGTCAACAATTTCATGCTTTCATTGTTCAGAGATAGTGGATTTGTACTTGAATAACAAACTGGTCAGCAGTAGCATGGATACTTACCCTTACCGAGCGTACCTAGAAAATCTTTTGACGTACGGAAAAGAGGCCAAGAACATTCATCTGGATGCTTGTGTGGTATGGAAACCTGACACCGCAGGTGAGAACAAGTTTAACGACACAGCCCTGACAGCAGATGTCGATCCTCACAATATGGGCTTTAACGACCGTCAAAAGAAATTCCTGCAAGGTCGTAGTTTAGAACTGATGAATCGATCGCATTGGACATGTGGTTGCAAGACAAGTATTTGCTGAACGGAGTGGGTATTCGCCTGAGACTAAATCTCAGCAGTGTCGCTTTCCATCTGATGGTTCATGCCAACGAGTACAAAACCATCATCCAAGAAGCCAGACTTTACGTGCTCCGAGCAGAAGTGTTACCTAAAGCGGGAAACGACATCAGACACACATTGAGCAGAATGAGCTCCAAGTATCCGATACGACGCGTAGAAGTGAAAACTTTCACCATTGTTGCTGGACTCTGATCCAAGATCGAAGATCATCTGTTCCAAGGACAGTTACCCGAACGTTTAATCGTTGGTATCGTCAGTAATGCAGCCCTCAACGGAGCCCACGATCAATATCCTTTCGAGTTTAAGCACTACAGAGTGTCCAAGATCGAAGTCAGTTGCGATGGCAAGACCTTGTGTACCAGATCCTTCGAACCTAACTTTGCCCCGAATAATTACTTGAGATCGTACTTGTCCCTGTACAAAGCTACCGGACAGCTAAGAACCAATACCAGTCACGGCATTTCGTTCGAAGATTATGTAGGAGGTTACACTTTCTTGGCCTTTGATTTCACTCCAGACCAAGCCAGCGACGAGGGACATTTCCACCCTATAAAATCTGGTCAACTGCGTGTGGAGCTTCAGTTTGCAGAAGCTCTCGCCGAGACGGTCAACGTCATCTTGTATGCCGAATTTGATAATACTATAGAAATCAATAGTTTGGAGAAGTCATTCTAGACTATTATAAACTATGGAAGACTGTTATTCCTCTTTGAACAGTAGAGAATCTTTGGAAATGGAATGGGAGGATACCGTGAAAGCTGATCCCCAAGACAAAGACGAAGAGGACATAGTGGTCACGTCCAGAAGTCCAGAACAAGAACAACATTTAGTGTCCTGTTTTGCCAAACACCTGGCGAATAAAATTACGGAACTGGTCAAGAAAAATTGCTATGGATGTCAAAACGATCGTCCCAGTTAAATTTAAGTCGATAAGTGTCTGATGATGAGTCAAGAACAAAAATTGGACGAGTATCTGGACGAGGCTTGGAGTCTCATCTCAGAAGAAGCAGTGTTGTATGAGTGGTATAAAGGCTTGCGTGATCATTCCTGCCCTCCATTGACTACTCTGGATATCTACCGCTCTCTTAGCCCAAAGTACGGAGACAAAGCAAAGAAACGGTTTTTTGTCAGAGATTTTCAAACAAGAAGTCAGAATTGAATTGATGACTTATCATTACCTGTGAAAAAACAACAAAACAAAAAATGGATACCTGGGAACTTTATTACCTTTCGAACAGCAGTTTGTACACTGCTTCTTGGAATCCTGTCGTGTGCGCTATAGATGAACTACCTCATCGCAAACCTCAAGACAATCAAGCTTATGTCATCAACACCGACGACAGTCATCTCCCAAGAACCCACTGGGTCTCCCCGTTTACTTCCCGAAAGAGGATTGTGTGGAGCATTTTGATTCGTATGGTACAGGTTCCATGGTGTGTGGACAATGTTGTGGGTATTTTCTGCATCAACGCAGTCGTGGATATCCCTTAGAACATTTAGTGACTTATTTGATCGTAAGTCTTCTAGAAGCAATGAGAAAGTAGATCGATGGTTTTGTGACCATTATGGCTATCTTTTGTCTTTAGCTAGGAAACGTAATGTACATCAATGGTCTCATGACTTCCATCAGTGGAAATCTAACATGATTTCACAACGTTGCCAACCTTATCAGAAAAAGTTTTTTTTTGATGTTATTGTTAATTGTTAGTTGTTAGTTGTTTGTTTGAATAAAAAATGTTGTGGTTTGAAACAATGTGTCTGTCGTTTGTTTTAAAAAACAACCCCACCGTGAATATATGCTCTTTTACTTCTCTCTATCCCTCACCATGACATTAGCTATCATAGCATTCCGATCCAACAAAAACCCAGTAGGGGTGTTTTCTATCGCGTCCGCGTTTGAACCATATAAAGCGAGGCAGTCTTCAGTCTGGCCATCATCCGCAGCGAATACAGCAGTGAACACACATCAGTTAACGGAGCTAGCGTTGGAAAACATTCCTACTCAATCCTTGAATGCTCTAAGGGGTCTTGGCCTCTTAACAGCGACAGGTTGGAGTCTAAGGGCACAGGAGAAATGCACTACTCTGCTCTTAGTATGGGAAAGTAACGACAAAGAAGAAATATGAGATAAAAGGCCCAGGAGCAAAAGGCGGGAAAACTCAAGGAGACAAAGGAAGTCAACGCCTCAGTCACCGAGAGAACCCACTATCTCGACTCCAGAAAACAACAATCACCAGCAGCAGACCCAGCCCAATAATCAAACATTAGGGGACAGGCAGAAGCTCAAGACTGCCCAGGAAACTTCGGACCACGTTCCGAGCACACCAACCCCACAGGAAATGTTCGTTATGGTAGCAGCACACACTCCTGCAAAAATGACACCACCAAGGCAGGAAGTCCCCCGTGAAATACAGGATGTGGTGGCAGCGGACTTGGAACTGTCCTCCTCTTCACAGAATGAAGAAGTAGAGGAAGATGAAGAGGTAGACGAGGAAGAAACTGACCCATATCGCCAACAATACATGGATATGGGTCTAGGGACAGCCATAGAGGACATAAAAAGGCGAGAAATGTCATCAATGCCGTCAAATACATAGCATGGCGATCCCTGGACACATTTAAACCAAGGATGTCACAATGGAACTATGGGATAAAGCTCCTTTCTACTTTCTACAAAAGCGCCTACAGGGACTACCCATTATACCAACTTGTTGAAGGGGCTAGCTACTTGGCTGGAGTTCATAGCTATGACTTCCCCGACATCACCAGACAGGAAAACGGAGTGCGGCGAAATGTATCGAGGCAGAACACCCCCGTGGGACATTTGTATAGCTGCCAAAACAGCCTTTTTAAGGGCTCCACATTACCTCATTATTGAAAGGGATTACATTTTGGCTAGTAATCCCTATTTGGACTTACGAAGAGTTCGATCCTGACTCAATCCTTTAGTTGCCGTTCAAAATTTAAACCATATGCCTAATTGGAACAAACTATGTATATATGTCGCTTAGACATAATAGTTAGTAAAATCTGTTAGGGATTATATAATATGTACACTATGTACTAGATTAATTGGCTTGATAGGTGATAGGAAAATTTTAAGACTTAATGGATTGGGTTAATTGCACAGGTGGCTTACACATTATTGGTATTAGGTTTGTCCATTAGTACAACTGGACTGAATTTGAAAAGTACGAGTGCCTTCCGGTGGCACTACCCCTGCCTTCCTGCCCTTCTTCCTCCCTTGCCTCGACCGGACATAAAATTAACAGCGTGCAATGCGCGCATAAAACACATGAGTACGTACTGGAACGACTCCCACTCATTACTCAATTTGGTAGAAGCAGATTGCAAACATGAGTGCGTGTTGGGTTAATTTCCCACTCATGATAGCCCTATATTCACGTAGCTTAGAATCCATAGTTCTGCAACCTGACGGCTAAATTTAACAGCACTCATTGCGTGCATAAACGCCAGGGGGATGTAGCTCTAATTCCTTTCCCCAGGAATAATTTATCATCCTGCTATGCAGGAATAAACCAGTGGTACATGTACAATTGTATGAACACCACTTAAATTCAATATCATCATCATCATCAGTCTGGCGATCCATGGTTGACTCGTCCACCTATGAACATGCCTTCCAGACTAGCCAAGCTGAACGAAGCTTATGTCAATTTATATCGTGTCAGACAAAACCTGATACCAAAGCCTGAAGAGAAAGAGAATGTCAGGATGTTAACAGTGACCGAAGACCTGATAGAAAAACTCTTCAGAGAAGAAATCAAAAAAGAACAAGAAGAATGGACAGGGAAGTACAGACTTCAGAAGCAGCAGAGAGAACAGCAACAGCAGCAGCAGCAGTAACAGCGGCACGAACCAGACAGGTTTTGTCGACTGCCGAGTAGACACCAAGGAGTTCTCCTTGTCTTTCCGCAGAAGCAGATCGTATCCTGTAGGAAAGCCTGCCACCAGACGGGGACGCAATCTTAGACAATAAAAGATTGCCATCACTCTCCGTCAACAAAAACAGCCCTTTTCAGGGCTAACCCAATACTCTCGAAGAGACATACTAATTCAATTGCCCAAAAATTATGTTTTTTATGTTAAAAAATTGAAGTGTGTCAATAAGCACTTCGTTTCTTTTGTCAGTAAAAATCCACATTTCGTTTCTTTGTCTTGTCGGATAGTGTGTGTCTGTGTTTGTAAGTAAGAAAGCCAACGTGGGTGTTTCTTTTAGGTCCGCGGGTTCCATGTAATAGTAATAGTGGTATTGTAAGTTTTGGTGCCAGGGGATGTTCTCCTTCGCGTCCGTGCTTCAAGTATATAAATCAAAGTGATCATCAGTCTGGCTACAACAGAGGTGTTGAGGAGGAAGGAGGAAGATGGACGTGTTTTCCTAGTGCTTAGAAAAATTTATTCACAAGAACCAGATTCTCTCTACTAAACATACGGAACAACAATCAACATCACGGACAATTACTTAAGACGGGATTACAACAGGAGATTCTAATATTTTGTTCTGGATTCGACGTTCTAATCTTTCTTTTTCAATGTGAATAGTTTAAAGTGCACAGGATTTAGGAACGCTGACTAAACTCACATTTTTTCTTGAAAACTGGACACAAGGACTAACCTGGACAGATTCTAAAACACTTATTTAAGGTATTTATATATGCATATCACTTAAACTATTATAACTCATATTCCCTTCTACGTAATTATTAACTAAAATTTCTTTATCAACCTTCTACCGTAACAATATCCTCTGCCGTTACGGTCTTTTTTGAGCTGGTATAACCAATAAATTTCCCTCCCCAACAATCTCAATAATAGTTCATTTATCTTTCTTAGAGTGATTTTCATTAAGCAACTCTTTAAATTTGCATTTCCCGCTATCAGTGACTTGAATTACTAGCTGGCGGGTGTTATTCCTAGCAGACGACATTTCTGATTATCTCACTATCATAAACGCGCCAAATTACGACCAATCAGAACGTTTCATACTAAACCTACTGTGTTACTTAGGTTCTAACAATTTGTAACAAGCACTCATAGGGAACGCGGCATCACCTACGGAAAAATAACATTGCGGTATGCTGGTATTGAGCTCTTCCATAAATAAACCAACCTACCTAATTTAGTTACACATTTGCCATTTGACATATCTATTTATTAGTACGAATATAATAATTACTAACTTATTCCCACATTTCTCAGGAGGCAATCATTCTCCCACTTCATATATTAAGTGGTACTATACTTTTTTTTTTTAGCAGACGACATTTCTGTTCACTCCACTATCATAAGTGCGCCCAAATCACATCCAATCAAAACGTCCCATACAAAACACCCTGTGATAGTTAGATCATCTTCAATTGTTACAGGCCTTCATAACCAACGGGGCATCGCATATGTAAAATAACATTCCGGTGTGCTGATATTAAGCTCCTTCATATATTAACTTACTTACATCATACAGTATAAGATTTGACATTGATTTTTTCTAACAGAGCAAATATAAACAGTTTCCAACTCGCTTCTACATATTTTATTATCTCTTATTAAACAATCGTACTCAAATTTCATACATTCCAATCCTATTCCCTTTCATTATTCTTTCCATTTCTCCAACACATTACACCAATCAATCCCACACACCACTTTAGACATCACCATTGTTACTATTATTATTATTACATTGTTACTATTATTATTATTACCTTACTAATATTTATACAGTAAAATAATTATTTAATTTATTTAATTTAATTAATTTATTCTCACCCTATAAAACAGGATCATTACTATTCCTGTTACAATTATTCTTATTGTATGGTCTGATACCTATCAGAATCTAAGTTATTGTTGTTATTATTATATTTATTTACACTACCTTCTTCCAATACATCACATTACTCATATTCATAAATATCTAATATCATTATACATCAGTCACCTACATCTACCACTAAAATATTAGTTCATCCTAAGAAATATCAAGCTTAAAATACTTCAGCTTAGGAAGCATTAATAATAATAATAATATTATTATTATTATTACTAGTCTTATTATTATTTTTATCTCTATCAATCCTGTTACTGCTAAAATTATTATTTTCATTAACACATATACATACTCAACACCTCCTAGTTTTATTAACAGAACTAAATATATATATATAATATTCATTCTATTACTAGTTTCTTACTATTGTCCTTAAAGATTACCACCATTTTCATTATTAAATAACCTCCATTGTCTATACATACCACTCTCATACAATAAACATTATTCCCAATCACACTTGAACTGCTATTATTATCATTATCAAATTATTATTATTGTTATTATTTATTGTATTATTATCACTCACTCACAATAATATCTTAATTCTTCATTCCCAATATTCTTACTTTAAATTATTATTACTAATATTATTATTTCCATCATTTATATTATTATTATAACATATTCCTCCCTATCAGACATATTATTTTCATCTAACTAATCATACATTAATTGTTCTCATTATCCTTATTATTAATATTCTTATTTCTATTATTATTTATTCTTACTATTCTTATTACTATTCAAAATATTACTATTCCTCTGAGGTTAAACAATGTCTTACTCATAATAAATACTCACTATTCAATAATATCTAGACTCCACATAGAAATTCTCCCTTATACCAAATTTATTACATAATTATTACTGTTGTTGTTATTATTTTTTCCTTTTCTTATCCTTCACTGTTAATCATTCATCATTAACATCTAAACAATATTTGTCCCAAATATGGCAACACACCCTACTACCCACAAATTGAAACACAACAACTCCAGAAGACAGGCAGCAATCACAGCCAACAACCTTGGAAGGAAAATAAGGACTATAATGACAGCTAAAGCTACTCCACTTACTAAGGATTCCATCGATTGTTGCAATATCAGGACCACCCACATTGGCACCTTCCCACCCACCTCATCAACCATGGAAATCACCAGAACAGAATGGACGGTTAAAACTATAGAGGGTGCAATTTCTTCATTGCAAACAGCACCAAAGGAACCACTCATCCCAATTCAACAAGTCAAAGACTTCTGCATTATGCACCAACAGAGACTGAATACAGCTACTAGAGATACAGAACCACACACTCTAACTAAGTTCTACAAGAGGAAACTAGAATCCAGTAGTATGTGCCTCCCCACCAGCTCCAAAAAGAAATATACACCTAATGATGACCAAGAAGCAGGACCATCGAACTACACTTCCCAATTCATATTACCAAAGACAACTATGACAGAACATCACCAAGTATCCCCAACATTTACATCATCAACTTCCTCTACCACCATTCAACCTTTATGGGACATGGAATTTGAGGATCAAGCCAGAGGACCGAAAGGAAAACAACCAATGAAAGGAGGGAATAAAACAAAATCAACGGATAAATGTCAAACTCAACTTCGCCATAGTCACTCCAACATTTCACCAAGACTACATATTACTTCGCCCAAAATTTCTTTGACAGGAAACAATACTACACGTCTCAAGGATTGGTCCACTGGAGTTTCGTCTGACAACACAAGGACAATAAAACATCCAAACCGTCTCACCTTATTCCTTCACAGCAACGACAAACACTTCCGCAACATCAGCATGATCACACTAGCCAAATATCTACAGCATCACTACAATAACCAGTTTCATCTTGTTCCATTGCACAACAACAGTATACTGATCAAATGCACCAACAAACAACAATATAAGAGATATCTCACTCTCAAGGACATTCATGGAATTAAAGTTAGTGTTCAAAAGCACTGGGGTAAGTATGATACATATATCAAAAACAAAAACAGGACCCACATCAACAAGAGGAAGAATTACTCAACCCAGCGTTCACAGCGTCAAGGAATTCCTCAGACAACATTAAGGATATGGCAGTGGAATTGCAGAGGTCTCTACAAAAACCATGCCGAACTAGTTGCAGCTATCACTGACTCAACTCAGCCACCAGATATAATATGCCTTCAGGAAACACTACTGCCACAGAATTGTCAAGCGCCTCCGAAAATTCGCAATTATGACCTTACATTTTTGCACCACAGACCGACCGGAGTAAAAGGAGGAGGATTGGCCATCTATATCCACAATGCTATACCAACTGTCACAGAACTCCTCATACCACCAAGTACTACACCTGATCGGATAGAGTGTCAAGGAATACAAATCACCCTAGGCAGGACAAAATATGACATCTATAACATCTATCATCCACCCGGAACTACCACAGACCTCAACCAAAAACTACAACCGATACTACGTCACAAGGGGACACATACACTTCTTTGTGGAGACTTCAATGCACACAGCAAGGAATGGGAAAGTTCACACACCGATACCAGAGGCAAAAAGTTGGAGAGATTTGTCAGGAAAAACAAACTAACCATCATCAATACCGGTACGCCAACAAGATTTAACTCCACTACTGGACAGTTCAGTACTCTGGATCTTACCTTAGCCTCACCATCGATAGCACAAATATCGGAATGGAAGGTCATTGATGATAGTACTCTGGGAAGTGATCACTTTCCAATCAGTACAACACTCTTTTTAAAACGGGACAGAGAACAACAAAGACTCCCTCAACGTTGGAAACTTGAACAGGCGGACTGGAATCTATTTCAAGCAAGCCTTCAACAGAAACAACTAGAGGACATCTATGATCCGAACCCAGACACATTCTACACCAATCTTACCACGGTGATTAATGATGCAGCAAAAGAATCTATCCCCAGGACGAAAGGAAAACTTGCTATTCGCAAACCCCCATGGTGGACAGAGGACTGCAAGGACATTATACAAGACAAGAAAAAGGCCCTGGCCCGATTTAGAAGAACACATGCAGCATCTGATCTACAAACCTACAAACAGAAGGAACATCAAGCCAAAGAAACAATCAAGGTCGCCAAACTCACTTCTTGGAAAACTTACTGCTCAACCCTCACTCACAAAACATCATCTAAGGAAGTATGGGCAAAGATTAAAGCTATTAAAGGAAAGGCACCCACAATAACGCCACGTTTAACAGGCACCCAAACCAACCAGGAAAGAGCAGACAAATTAGCTACACACTTTGCCCAATCCAGTAGCAACAGCAACCATACCAAAGAATTCATGACTCAACGGGAGAAAATAGAACTCACATATCACCACTTATTTACAGACCAGAGTACGGAACAGGAAAGAATCTCTTCCCCCCTCAACGATAACTTTACTTTTCAGGAATGGAAACAGGCACTACAATTCAAAAAGGATACAGCACCAGGACCAGATCAACTAGGATACTCTATCTACAAGAATTTACCAAGGAACATGCAGGAAATCACTCTAACCCTCATAAACAGCATCTGGAACACGGGCATTATACCTCACACCTGGAAGGAAGCCATTGTCATTCCCTTACCGAAGAGTGGGAAAGATCCACAACAGACATCTTCTTATCGACCAATCTCCCTTACCAACGCCATTAGTAAATTAATGGAAACTATGATCAACAATCGCCTCAAGCATCATCTTGGACTAAACAACCCCTTATCCGAGAACCAGAGTGGATTTCGCAGCAACAGATCAACGTTGGACCAACTTTTCCGACTGGAAACAGACATCAGGTTGGCATTTCAATCACCGAAGAAAAAACACAGACACGTTATTGCCATTTTCCTGGATCTAGAGAAAGCTTTTGACTTGGTCTGGAGCAAAGGGCTCATTTCAAAGCTAAATCAATATGGCATAACTGGACGCATGCACACCTGGATCTCAAACTTTCTCACCGGACGTCAAATAAAAGTCAGGATAGGAAATCAACTGACAAACTCCTACACTCTGGAGAATGGAACTCCACAAGGGAGTGTCATTAGTCCCACCTTGTTCAATATAATGGTAGATAGTTTATCCAACTACGTGGACAAGGCCATCACTATTTCCCAGTTTGCGGACGATAGTGGAATTTGGAAAGCGGGGAACCCGGCAAATCCTAACTACATACGTCATTTGCAAAAAGGACTGGACTCTGTCTCACGATGGGCGAACAACTGGGGCTTCAAGATATCATCAGGAAAAACTGTGGCGATGTTGTTTTCAACGCGCAGAAAACGGAACCAGCAATATCCGCTACTATATATCCAGGGACAACCAATAACCTTTGTGAAACAGACTACTTTCCTTGGTATGCTACTAGACGAAGCACTTACATGGACTCAACATATTCAAGAATTAGCTTCAAGATGTTTACAGGACGTCAGTATACTTCGACATCTCAGGGGCACCACATGGGGAGCAGATCAGACCACTCTCCTACAACTCTACCAGCCACTGATAAGAGCCAAACTGGACTATGGCTGTCAGATCTACGACTCGGCCAACAAATATCAACTAGCCAAGCTGGACAGTATTCAACACAAGGCACTTCGCATTTGCACGGGAACACTATCAAATACATCCCTTGACGAATTGCAGATCATCACCGGAGAGCTGCCGCTAACTCTCAGACGAAAGGAACAGATACTCCGTTATGCCATCCGCATCTCTTCACACCCCATTTCCAATCCAGTGAGACAAGCCATTGAAAGATCCAACATCCCCTTCAACCCAAGGTGCTCTAAACCGCTGCCAGCAGCCAAGAAGATACACACTCTCAAGATGGAACTGAACATCGGAGAACTACAAGCAGAACCACTATTCAACATAGATCCTACCCCATGGAAAAACACCATACCTAATCTTAATTTTCAGGTTCATAAAATGGAACGGAAACAACACAACCCATGGAAGTTAATGGCAGAAATTCACGCATTATTAGATGAATCCTATAATCAGTACACTCACATCTACACAGATGGATCGAAGTCCCAAGAACTTCACCGAACAGCAGCTGCAATGGTGGTACCAGCACAGAATATCACAATCAGAGCCAGACTCCCAGATGGCACCTCAATATACACCGCAGAACTATGGGCAATTTTACAAGCACTTAAATGGATTAACTCGCAAGGAGAACGGCAATACCTCATCATCAGTGATTCCTTGAGTGTACTTAAATCCATAGAAACCGGCTCATCGAAAAGCAGGAAGAATATGCTACAAGAAACCCTGATGCGTCTACGGGAATTGGAATTGAACCATTTCCAGGTAGCATTCTTATGGGTTCCCTCACATATCAACCTGGTTGGGAATGACAAAGCAGACAGAGCAGCTAAGCAGAGCCTACAGGACCCAGATGTACAACCACTACACCCCAGCGTTCAAGAACTCTACGGTACAGTTACCACAGCCATAAATCAACAATGGCAGCACCAATGGGACCTTTCAGAAAAAGGAAGCACACTACACCGACTTCAACCGAACATCAGAAGAGGGCCACCTACCCATCTTAATCTCTCCATAAAAGATCAACACATAGTGAATAGACTGACGACAGGTAAAACACTCATCAGAACCAGTCATGGAACCGACGCCAATCTCACCTGCCAGACATGCAACCTTCCAGACACCATTGACCATATTTTCAATGTATGCCGACAATACACTCGCTCAAGGACAACCTTCACCAATCTCCAGGTTCAGATCGGAGCACCAGCCACATACCCTGACTGCCTTGATAGGACGAAAAACCCTAACCTCCAGAGCACATACGTCAACGTTATCCGATTCCTCAAGGATATTAATAAGTACCAATATATATAACAAATTTATAACATCCCTATTAACCTTGATGAATAAAGAAATCAAAATGATACATTTCATCTCTTGTTACTACAATTTTTATTCTCATACTATACTTTCTATACATTCTTCGTTTTTCCATCAAATACATTAATACTCTTCTTCAATTGAACAGGAAATTTTTACATAGATACTAAATTTGTTGAATAAATCTATCTATGATATTCTTGACTCTTTATTATTATAGTTTTCTCTACCACTATAATGTATTATATGTATTTTACATATCTCAAAAAAAAAAAAAAAAAAAAAGGGAAAAATTAGGATAGCAACAGTAATAAACCATTCATAAATACTAAACTAAATTGACATAATGAACCTTAGTATCTAAAATAAACATCAATTAAAACCTGACAATGACTTGGACGTAATCAGTACTTGGAACAATAAATATGCTTACCGTGCTTTACAAGACTATAATTTCATCCTGGGGCACAAAGCTTTTTCTTTTTCTTTTTTTTCTTTTTATTTAAAAAAAAAAAAAAAAAATTTCTATGAATATATACATTATTATATGTATCTATTTATAACCTACTATTTATAGATTTTCATAAGTATATTAGTGATTTAGCGATCCAACGATTCAAGAATTAACCACGATGGACAACATCAATAGAGGAGACAGTGCTTACAAGTGCAATTAATCATTTAACTCATCATTAGCAGTGTATGTTTAAAATTACTATCACAACCAACTATCCAAGACATCAGATGAAATCAGAAGAGGAGGATCAAAATCATTCAACTACTAACGGCCCTGAGGAACAAAATTCAATAGGATACCAGAAGAAATTGTCTACCAGCCACTTCCTATGAAACAGCGAATGATATTAGCCGAATATATGAAGACAACAACAAATTATCAGAAATTCATCTCTACCAGGAGCCTATCATACTCTACATCTTGTCACTAGAGCAAGATGTAATCTTCATATGACAATACAGAAAAGATGTAACGTTCTACAACTATTTGTCAAACTCAATAAAAACAAAAG
>JAECUM010026560.1:0-15863 GCA_016617855.1 Megalonaias nervosa
AATATTTTTAGAAGTTTATGTTCTTTAAGTTTTCTATAAATATTACGTGACTTTCATTTATATGTTCGATTTGTTTTCCTACAGCAACATTAGAAATGGTTAATTGTTGATATCACGTGGCTATTTGAACTCTGACATCATTGACATGTAGGTCGCGAGATTTGTGTAGTCATGTGACTCGGAATGCAAATGGCGACTTCCAGGTCAAATTTCATCAACGCTGTAGTTTCGGTTAGTCTTTCAGCGGATTAAAGATATAACTAATGCTATACTCGCAATATCTAAGAAAATAAATCATATTCCTATCGATTTCATGCTGGTATATCTCGGTGAAAGGTCGTTAAAGTTTGCTAGGCCGGCTAGTAAGCGGATATCGTATGCCGACACCAAATGGTGTCAGCGAATTCCAACATTTCGATAGGGAATGGACTCTGACGCTACACCCCAACATAAATGTCCATATATCAAAATGGGGTGACAAGGGTCAGAGATAACTCGGACTATGCTTCTCTAATTTCTTTGATTACAAATTCCCTGACATCAGTTCAAAACCCTTAAAAAATTATACTATGATACATTCTAATCCAGGACTATGCTTTCATACGTTTTAAACACTCTAAACCTCTTCGAGTAATTTTTGTCTCTATTTTGAAGACAGGACTCCGTCTAACTAGGAATGTTTAAATGTCGAGAAAGATAATTAAGATCCATAGATTTTGTTGCATTTACTCCTTATAACCTTTTTCATATATGTCGTTAACTTCTCTTAGGATATCAGATTTATCATTGACAATTTAATTTCGTCCCTAACCACATTTGCAATTGTTTCTGTCACATAATTTCTACTTTCTAGGTAGCGCAAATATCTTGGTTTCTCCCTTTCTTCCACCAATTTTGCCTTACGATACTTCTTCAAGGTCTATCTTTTCACATGTTTTCATTTCTTCAAAACTTTCTGTTTAGACTGTAATAACTCCAAGATATTATTTTCAGCATAATTACTATTTTCTAAATATCATATTTCTTGAATAAGTTCTTGTTCTTGTTTTGCTTTACATTAATTTGTATAAGAAATACATAAAACATTAACAACGAATTGATATCACATCGGTATCTAAAAATAATTGGTCTGATACAACTAATTTTTTATCCACGTTTGATACATTTTCAATAATTTCTTTGCAATCTAATGCCGCATATTGTACTTTTATCCACTCAATGCAGTTTTGATTTACATAAAGTTTGTCTCCTAGAAGGCTATTACTCAACTTCTACCACTAATAAAACATTAACATGCATTTATTAGTATCATAGGTTTAATTGGTGGTGTTTACTTTTGGCATGAGAGAATCTGATATTAAATAGAAATGTAATATATCTGGCTTATAATCGACTTTTCTTCCCCATGTATATATCTTCAATTATGGATTTAGGTCTCTATCCATCATTAATGCCAAAGGATCATATGATGTTTAAAACGTGTTGTGCATTAGAACTATTTACATTTCTATAATTATAGGAGCCTAATTCAGAAACTTAAACCAAATTCTATTCGCCACAAACGATAAGGAATCATGTGCATGTTTACTTATGCTATTATTATTATTATTATTATTATTATTGTAAAAGTCTGGACGGTCATTATTTGTCCCATAAAGAATTAATTAGAGAGAATACTCTTTCTCTGTTCTTACCATCTGGATCCGTTTTACAATATTTTATAACATATTCTGAATTATTATTGAATGGAAAGCTCTCTCCTCTGGAAAAGTACCTGAAACAACTCCAAAAACTTTCGAAACTCCAATTATCTCCGATGTGTTATATGATATCTTCAGTAATATGCTTATCTGTTAGCAAATACAGACGACATTGTTTTTTCCTGAGTTAATCATACATATACGTTCATTTTGCCCAGAATCCTAATCCATACCAGTTTGCAGATAAGTATTTTAATTTTCAGACAACTTCGGATGTAGCATATATACTTGCAAACAAAACATGTATATTTCTCTCCCTCTGACACAGAATACGGGATGAAATATAAACAAAATAAAAACAATAATATCAATGCCTACAAAACCTTGTTTTCTGATATAGAAAGATTGTCAATCGAGCATTTTGGCCTAAACAAATGGGCACCTCTTGTTTTATGTTTAAGTGAAGGTGAAACCAAGAGAAAGGAAGAAACAAGACGATTAACAGAATATGAGTTCATTTTGTTAAAGATCAACACACGTATTTTCTATTTTCAAATGAATGTGTCCAAAAAGATAAAAGTAAGACAAAGTAATAAATTAATTTTGCAAAGAAACAATAATCTTTCTAGTTTATTAATGAAAATATATCATATTAAAAATAATGATTTCTGACATTAGAATACGTTTGTTCTTGAACATAACGGCTCCTGGACATTTTATGCACTAGAACTTTGTGTCTTTGTTTAAGATTTTTACATACACTAACTGCATGAAATTGTAATAGAAACGATGTGTTTTCTCTCCAGTATCAGAACTATTGGTGTAAAAAGTACGCAATTGATACATTGGCTTCATCTAGGCTTGGCAATTGATGAGAGGTGCTCAGATAATAAACTTATCTTTATCATTTTATATTCATTTCTCTAATAATTTATGACTGAAAATTGGTGTCATTCCAGTGAGTATTCCAAATATGTTAGAGCAAAACAAATATTACATGTGATAATAAACGGATTGTTTTGTAGCATCCCCACTGCAGAAAACATTCAATGTACAAAAACATAAACTCACTTATCTTTACTTCAGTAGATGTGCAAATTAAATTATTGTTGCAAAAGAAATACATAATAAGTACTTTATGCTATATTATATCTAGTTTTGCTGACGTCAGATGGGTTTACGTGTCACAACTGACGCCTGATTAGTACGAGTTACTTTCTAAATACACAAACTATACCACGCTCTTTTGCAACATTCGGAACATTACAGAATAATATTTATGTAACACATATTTCCATGCGATGACGAACAACTAGTATTTTATACTGATGAGTACAGACAATCAGGTATATCAATATTTAGAAAATGCATAACACTGTATTCCTCAAGTCAGAAAACAATGCAGCTTTCTATGACATCTACACAGTACATAAAATTAAATAACAAAAATAAGCAAGTGTACCTGTTGAAGACGGGACATAAAATAAAATAATACAAATAAGTACGTATACCTACTGAATAAAGTGACATAAAATAAAATAATATAAATAAACACGTGTACCTGTTGAATAAAGTGACATAAAATTAAATAAAACAAATATGCACGCACACCTGTGGAAGAAAGGAGCATATTGTTGTTGATGGCAAAAGTAATTACTGCACATTTTCAAATTATATCAAATGATAGGCAACGTTTAATACTAGCCTTTATTTAACTGTGTACTAGCACTCATTAGCTTTAGTATAATCTGTTTTCTCGCAAAACTATAAACTTCAAAACCACCTCCAGAACTTTTTCTCAATTATATACTAGTACTCCATGTATACATTAATCGTGATCTATTGATCCAATTTCAACATTGTATCAGAAATGAACCCATGGCATTTTGTATACGTTCTCTGTATACATCTGTTCAAATGCAAGGTGCACCCTCTAACCATTTTAATACGGTGTCAAATAATAATAATAATAATAATAATAATAATAATAAAAGTTCCTTTATACATTGCTGGAAAATCAAGCAATTCTCTCTGAAGCTACGGTTTGAGTCACCAACTTATTTTTCAGGGTCAACGTGTCTATAGTATTGAGTGAGCAATATTCTTACATCCTACGCTAGGATCCGATTCGACACTCGTCCGAGTGAAATCTAGGTAAATTCCTATATATTGTGAAAGTTGAATAATGAGTCTGTGGAAGGGAATGATGGGCAACCCCATTTGTTGGTAGTTATGGATGATATGACCGAAATGGGTCGTTTTACGTTATCTGCCATTCGCACCTCACTCCTCTCCCCCATTTTTATAAGGAAAGCAGTATATTGTTACTCTCTGCCCTCGCTGAACTTTAGATATGCATGAGATATGCGATGAGACTTCGGTAATATACACGTTTTTACGTCTGTCTGTATGTTGATATACATAGCCTGCTAACTGACTTTATGCACACATCATCACTTAAGCGACGTTTCAATAATACAAATTCAATTTGACTTCACAGTTCTGTAACACAGACGCAAGACTGATTAAAATAGATTGCATAGCACTTTTTAAACGATCATTTCTTACCTTAAAGTTAACTAGTACATGAATACTTAAAATCTAAACTGTTTAACTTAACTCTTCTCTCCATAATCTGCTCATGGGTTTGTCACAAAATATCTTAGCCCGTCCTATTTCCAGGTACCTGTGTATTTTCTATTGTACTCATACAATCGGTGTGCCTATCTAATCTAACGAGGCAACGCTGTGTTCATTATATATTGACTTTCTCAACAAATTAAATAGCTGTAATTTGTATGCAAACAGTTGGTTGTCATACCATTCATGATCATCGCTGCGGTTAAAATCATATAACATAATACATGTGACTATTTACGTGTGAATAAAAATATAGCTAATCTAAGCACAGTATCGATGCATGTCAAGTATTAGCCTCGATGCATGTTAAGTATTAGCCTCGATGCATGTCAAGTAGTAGCTTCTATGCATGTCAAGTAGTAGCCTCGATGCATGTCAAGTAGTAGCCTCTATGCATGTCAAGTAGTAGCCTCTATGCATGTCAAGTAGTAGCCTCGATGCATGTCAAGCATTAGCCTCGATGCATGTCAAGTATTAGCCTCGATGCATGTTAAGTATTAGCCTCTATGCATGTCAAGTAGTAGCCTCGATGCATGTCAAGTAGTAGCCTCGATGCATGTCAAGTATTAGCCTCGATGCATGTCAAGTAGTAGCCTCGATGCATGTCAAGTAGTAGCCTCTATGCATGTCAAGTAGTAGCCTCAATGCATGTCAAGTATTAACCTCAATGCATGTCAAGTAGTAGCCTCGATGCATGTCAAGTATTAGCCTCGATGCATGTCAAGTAGTAGCCTCGATGCATGTCAAGTATTAGCCTGCTCTCTGAAACAAACTTAAAATATGGCTATAAAATTTTTTTAACTGCTTGACTGTAGGAATTACGTTCGTGCAATACGTTGAGACGATTACATAATAAATTTCCTGGTTTTAAACCCTGTTTGATTGGACCCAGCTAACCAAAGTGCCGGAAGAATATTAAATAGCGTGTAAATTGTGTATCCAACTCGTCCTGGAAAAACTGGCCACATAAATGCCCGTTTATGTCCAAATTTTCATCCTGTGCGGAAAGCTGGATAGTTTACTGAAACATCAGGAAAATTCCACATGTAGGTAAGATATGGTGTATAAGTAAAATACAATTTGTAATACACGTAGGAAATTACATTGCGTTACTTTAGTTCAACAATTTGAAACACTGACCTTTTCAAAACAATTTTTAAATTTGTAATGCATTCAAAAATTAGCAACTCTCTCTCTCTCTCTCTCTCTCTCTCTCTGACATAGGAATAAAGCATTTGTCCAGCAATTGCATGGAAATGTAGAAGAAAGCTTATTGAATTGCACGTTAAATGTCATTCCGGTTTTAATTACGTTCTGTGCTCGGAATAAGACTTGGTTAAGACTTTGTAAATACAAGATCATGAATATGACATATGACTGTTTCAAAGATCTGCTTGAAAATTGTAATTAATATTAACTTTGTGAAAATGTCGGAAATTAGTGTTCTAAAATGAAAGATTTTATCCAGCAAATTGTATTCAGTAATTTATTTATTGCGCATGTGATTGAAATGTATAAAATAATCTGATAGATCGAAAACTTTTAAAGACATATCTGTGATACTTTTTTTTTTATAAAGTCTAGCTTTGATACTAAAAAGTAATTTCATCATTTATGCATTTATTAGTATTCCAACATATTATAATTCTTTATTCTTAATCTTCAATCAAATGTCTTTGAGGCCGAAAGAGAAGAAGATATTTAAGTGAAGTGACTTCTGGAAATTGCTCTTGAGTTTATATTATCACATCTTCTTTTCTTTGGAATACAGAACTGTTAACATACAGGTCGCACAATCGAGACCTCTGCTTTCCCTAATTAAAGATTATTTCATGTCATATCTTAATGTTGATATTAAATTCTCCAGTTGTGTTATCATTGAATTTCTCAAATTTAAGTGGTGTGGTAAATCTTGGGAATAAATTAATTGTGGTAATTTTTGGTAATAAATGCTGCAATCTTATTTACAATTATGTTTAGTCAGAAAACAAAAAGTAACAGTCACTGCATTGAACACCACGTAACGTACATGTTGAGAAACCAACTACATTCACTTTTGGTTTCGCCATGTGAACATTAGTATCTTGTTGATAATTTCATAAGTACATTTTGTCGAGAATGTTTTCCTTTCCTCCCCCGATCCTATCTCTCCCACTCTCACTCACCCCCCCCCCCTTCTTGTCCCTATTTTTTGTATTTACTGGGTTTTCATTAGAATATAGTAGGTATTCACTTTCAACAGTGAAACGCCATCTTTTATTATGATTCTTTGTTGATGATGGTTATGTACTGAAACATATCTACAAAAGATCAGAAACATTTTGCTCCTTATTGGAAGTGATACTGACCACAAACGAAATATCTTGTACTATATTACGACCGGTAGACGAGTTTGTTTAACCATTTCACTGTTAAGCGTACTGATCTAGAAAATTATATTTAAAAAGAAGTGTTTTTTCCTTCACGTAGAAATGAAATGCTGAGTTCCGAAAATGTACAGTATCCTTCTACCAGACTCTGGTGTGATTCTGTGAGACCTCGGCCATAAACGTCTTATAACATCATTCTTTGATCGCTGTTAGCAACAGAAGGCGCTTCTGACAAACTTTGTAGAGACGAAAAGACAAAGATATTTCTCTCCATATCAAAATTTATATATACATTCTATCTGCAATCGCTACCAATATTTCATCATAACATTTAAAGGTTATCATACAAAAATACTTTGAAAAAAGATCCCTGTGAAGTTCCTGCGTCTCCATCAGCCAATGAATCTAACCGTGATGACATACAACATAATGTTATTTAATTTTGACAATGACGTTTACGTCACTTCATCTCAAGAGCCAATCACTTAAATCACTTTACCCGATTTTATGAAAGCATCGTTCTGGAGTTACAAGAAAAAATGAGGCTTGTTAGAAGCCCTTCTTTGGCGCAGACTTCACAGAGCCATGTGACGGGTCTGACTGAACGAAACTAAATTACATTGCAAAAACTTGTCTAGATACGTCTTCAATTGCCTTCAAGCAGCTTTCAATTCAAGAATGTACTTATCTTCCACATAATAATCAGTCTGGGTAACAGGCATTGCTTTCACATATAAAAGCACTAACTTAAAAATGGCAATCATGTCATGTCGAAACAAGACCAGGATTGTTAAGTAGTTCAAGATGTTTTGAAATTGTATGGTTGTTTTTCATGACATTTCCTAGAGCGACAATAATTCGTAGCTAATATTATTTTAAAACCAGCATGTTGAATTAAAAGACAAAATATCCGACAAGATTTCCCAAGAATGATTTAAAATTTATAATACCCGTTAGCTAAACGTAGCAGTCGTCGTTTCATTTTTGAATAAGACCGGTTTCGATTAGTAGTACAACATACTGTGAAAATCAAAACACGCTTTGCTAAAATTTAAGGAACAATTATTGAAGCTGAAACGACCAGAACTCATATGTTTTGAAACAGAAGAAAACGTTGAACATAGTTTCGGAATCAAAAACCAAGAAAATTCCACAAATTTCATAAATGAACCAAACAGTCAGCTGACTGATGTCAAATTCTAACAGGAACGAAATCATCACCCAACACTAGGATAAAATATCTTACCACTAACAATCTGAGAGCAGTATGATTCTGTTTCTTACCTAAAATACACAAACCCGGAAAGTCAGGCCAGCCTATTATTACTGGCAATGGTCGGTATATTTAGAATACTTTTTGCGGTACTATGTCCGTTCACAACGCTTCCACTTTCAGGACGCAGCAGAGTATCCCGCAAAACGTGAAGCCAGTTAACTGTGAATATCAAATACAGTGCTTGTTTTGCTATGCGTAACATCCCAGTATACAAATACGCCATACAAGAGAGAGGCGCAAAGCGGGACTAAAACAAAAATATAATAGCGAAAGCGATGCAAAGTGCCAAGCAAGCAACCAGACTCCCTAAACTACAAGCAAAAAATAAAAAAAATGATAATCCTTCATCATCGTCTTCTGCCAATGTATTCCTGAAGCAGGTGGCATAATTCAGAAAAACTCGTCAACCACTGAATTGTTTGAACCGCCAGAAAGGATCTTTCCACACAAAGCAGTTGTCGCGTTCTGCAAACTACAACATTTTAGTCACATTCTAGACAACTCGTATGTTTGCTAAACTCAAAGCTCGAAGTTTTAGTATTGATAAATCTACGTGATAAAGGTTTTCATGGTGATAAGTATGTATATTTAGGTAACTCTCATACACACGCACACATACCCGTACATTTCTATGATTGTAGACAGTATTATATATATATATATATATATATATATATATATATATATATATATATATATATATATATATAGTATATATATATATATCCCTTTGATTTGGCTTTTCGCAAACACAAGCGCAGGCGGACTTTGGCTTCGAAGTTAAAACTTTGGTTCATCGCAGGCAAATATTCAAAACAAGTTTCTTGCAATTAGAATTTTTTTCTATAATAGTCAATTTGCAAATACTAAATGAAGGAACGAAAATAGCCTGACATTAATAGTTGTCCCCTCTTATATAAGACCACGCCGTTTCTTATTTCAAGCCACCTTTGTATGAGGATTGTTATGTATATTTAATTTGCGTTGTTTGTTTTTCTCCATGATTATATGTTATGTTTATCTGTATTTTGTAATTGACGTAAGTCCAACGTCAACCTAACTAGCGACATCTAGTTTGTAAAGAACATAATAGACAGCTAATATTTATCTATGATTGTAGACTAAATATTGAGAACATTAACATTGGTGGTAAACATGTTTATTTGAATGAGTCTAGGATATTAGTTTTTCACTTGGAAATTCCTAAACTTGTTGACAACTGTGAACGTTTTAGGATGGGAACTGACCTCCATCCTGGCTCTATTATTGTGTCTTACTTTTACTTGAAAAATTATTCATTCTTACCTTAACATATGACTCGAAATAAGTTTATTGTTGTGTTTAATTTTTTATTTCAGTGTATTTATTTATTTAAATTAGTCACTGTAATTGTTAAATGTACTACATTGATACCGTAAACTTTTGTCAAGTCTTTATCAGATGTTCACACTATATTACTTATATTAATAGTCACGATTTCTTCTTTGTTCTGTGTTATGAAATTTCCTTTGTTAGATTTATGACAAATTATGAAAACTCTGACATTTAAGAATGTGATCCAAAAATTTATTTATCTTTGAATTCAATTTCATTGCATTACTTTATGTACTTATTTCATCATCAGTATAAAATATGCTTCGCTTAAATAGTCATATTATAGCCTTCTATTATTTGCAACTGGTCCCATCAGTCTCTCTTGCGAAGGTAAGGATCGTATGAAATTTTTCAGCGGCATAAGTGTATTAGTTTATTATTGTTTTTTATTCTTTTTATACATCGAGCGATGAACTGACTCTTGCATATAGAATCTCTTCATATCTGTCACATAGTTGTAGTTTCATCCAAGCTTTTGCATAACACAGAGTCAGGGTCCACTCCTGTCCAACTATCAAACTTTCCCAGCAAGGGAAAAGGGTTGGCTCATGATCCATCTTAAATATCTGCCTCCTACAATAGAGACGGAAATCTCCCATCCATTTTCCCTCTATTCTAGCCAGACATAACCGGGGCTAAGATTCGGAATAAAAACAAATTGTATAACAACCTATTTACAAGAATGTACGTTTTAAACCATGAATCCCCTGACGAAGTATCTTATGCAAAACAGATTAATTTGGTCTTCGACTACTTATAGTCGTCGAAAAAGCTATCGACTCGGTTGTGCTGCTGCGGAGATGTTTTTCGTTTGCGATGCTGACAAAATTAATGCTTCTGAAACATTCGGCATTTTTCAAAAATAGCTTTTGTTATTTTTAAAATATGCTATTATTTTTCTTCTGGAAATAACTTTGTTACAGTAGCCACATGGCGACTTGATGATCATTCTCTTTTCCTCTGGAAATTCTAGCATTTCAAGTTAGGTCATTACCCTTAACTGCTTTTTCTGCAGCTCCTGAGGTCGCTTTTGCTGCGGAGGCTACACCTACTGGTACTAATACTGATGTTAAAGGTTTAGGTTTGACACTCCTGATAAAAGTAATGATAGCCGAATAATTAATTGATCCATCTTCTGTTTTAGCTTTTTTTCTTACTGGAAATAACCTGCGGCGCTGTGGCATCTTATTCAGAATAAATAAAATGTATTTTACACGTCATTGTCTTGAAAAATGTCTTGCACAGTGATCGTCATTCAGACGATTACATTCATCTTTCCGTTGAGGACGTCTAACGTCTAACGTTGAGGACGTCGGAAGTGACTAAAGCGTAACAAGCATAATCCCCAGCAGGGGCTGCTGTCCACCGAATATTAATATCCGCTGGGGAATCTTTGAGCCACTCGGGATATTTTGAAACATCGAAATGGAAAATGGGGTACTGACGCTGAAAGAGCCTCTAAAAAAATCTGGGTGACTGTATCCACGTCCTGGTATTTTTGCATTGTTTTCGTCAGATCACGTACGCCCAAGTGTAATTTCTATCAGCGCTATCGAAATTACAGTCGAGATCTCGTTCGGGATATTGCCTCGAATTAATGCAGACGTGAATTCGGCTTACACCGATATTATAAAAAATATGTTTGTTTCCGGTCTGGTCTACACGTCGTGCCGCAAGCTGAAACGCTATAAACACATTCCTAGGAAGTTCACTGCCCGCATTAGTAGCAACTCTCCAAGTGTTCGTCACCTGAGCCTCAGTAAATTGCTGCATGTAAATTCGGTTCTGCACGAAATAGCGTTTTAGTAAATTTGGCTAACATCGATCCTAATTCGAGTGCATAAGTGATAGAGTGTGTGAGATTGTGCATCTACAACGATAACCAACTCAGTACAAACTGACCATCTGCAGCTGCATCGGCTCTGTGCATATATTGTGTAGGAGAATCCCGCTGAGAACCAATGTGTATTTAACACCTCTAAAACCCGTGGTGATGTCCCTGCACACCCCGAAAATCGAATTGAACGGGAGCAACATACAAATTTCTCGGTAGATATCAGTCAAAGCTCGTCGAGTGACAAATGCAACATTGTAAACAACCAACCTCGCAAAGGAATAATTGTTTCGGAAAATCAGTCCGGTCAATATACAAATAATTTCTTGTACGGTTTGATTATTTAGTTGATACTGAGCCGATTTAAATAACTGCCACCCGTTATGTTGTAATGTCACCTGAGCACCATGCGCTAAATTGGCTGGGGGGCACGGCATTAGTCTGAATTTTACCACTGAGTTCCTAAAAATCTTATTGAGTTAACAAATACACATCTTTCAGGTGATTTAATATATCTTTTTGACCTGTTATTCTTGTTTCTTCTTCCTTAATTGAGTCTTATTGTTTTTGTTTGTGAAATTTCTCTTTTCAAGGTTAAAGAAATATTTAGAATTTTTCACCAGACTCATACTACCTTGCTTTTGATCTTAGCATTACCCCTTCCACTTCTTGTTTCCTCATTTCTTCTAAATCTGCTTTTTTATTTATTTATTTTTTTTTTGGTTCAGTTCTTTAATAATGGTGGGGTTATTATTTTGATTCACTAAAGTATCTTAGGTCCGTATTTTATCTTCGATTTTCTTTAAATTTTGTTTCTCAAGTTTTGCCCTAGATTGAGAATAACTAATTGATTCCGTTCTTATAATAGTTTTAAGGATTTCGAACAGCAATTGATAATTGCAAGTTAATTTCACGTGAAGTGGGTTTTTCTTATCGCCTTCACAATAATATTCTTCTACTCTGCTAGATATACATCTTTTAACCAACTGAATATATTCATCTTGCTTTAATAGATTAGGAATGAATTTCCAGTACCCAGGACCTCTGGGAACGGCGGATATCGATAATTTTAGTGTTATTCCTGAATGGTCTGACGTAAACCCACTCTTTTCTAAGCTGATCAAAATCTGTTCGTATTGAAAGTTTAGCCGCGGTTTTCTCAAGAACGCATTCGGCTTCTTGGTTACGTTTTTCAATAATCTTACCCGCTATTGTTTAGACTACAGCCGTTATTGCGGCGAAAGCTGCCCGGTGGCTCCCGTTTCGGCGGCTTTGAGAGCTATTGATGTGGCTTTTGCTGATATCCTGGCTAATGCTGAACTAATTTTGGAAAACAACGTGGATACAAATCCACCGATGATTTTACGTTTCGCTGTACGTCTTGGTTTCATGGTTTTATAACATTATCCTGTACTTTAAAAACGTTTAAGTGAGGCGCTTTTGCAAAAAACGTTAAAGATACTGACGTGATGCAGATAGTACGTGATTCTCTCGTTGTTATTATCCCCACAGCATTTCCTGATTAATCTGTCAGCCACCCTGTAATTTCAGAAATCGCATAGGTGTTTCCGACGGGATAGTATATAAAAGGATTCGGCCTGATTTGCATCAGCAACCCGGGAGGTATGTTAATCGCTGCCGAGTAAATCACGTTGGACGCAGAGCCCAGCGAGGAAAACGACCCTCAGACGATCGAACAGTTGATCAGCAACAGGGAAATTTCCGTGGCAATGTCGGTAATGTTATAACCACCAGGAGATGGAGATGGTTTGCCACCTGACTAATAGATTTTCGGTTGCATAGTAAAACAAGTTATTTTTCTCGGTAATATTACAAACAAAAGACTGTTCCAAATTTCAGCCGAAATTAAGTCTATCTCGTAGGATGATTTCTGATCCAATTGTAACAGTGGATTATATTTCACCGTTGAACTCGCCGAGCGAGAAACAAAAAAATAACAACGTTGTATCTTCGAGTGACATTTCTTTATCATTAATTTTTACACAAAAATTTCGACACAGTTTCCAATTATCCGATTTATACATAAATCAAGTCTCGGTACAATATTTGGTATTGATCGCGTTTAACTAATTTTTCCTTTAATAGATGGTTTAGAATTTCCACGATTTCATTATCGAGTTCTACTCCCGTATTACCCACTTGCTTAGAAGCGACTGGCAATTTTAACCATGAGACTATTGCAGCCGGATGCTGATAATAGTGGTGCCCGGATCCGCCACGGATCTGGATCCCATTGCCATTTGTGGCACTGCCACCATTGATCCCCTTGCCAGCCTTTGTCGTTTTCTGACTGAAGCTGATACCGAAACTACTTAATGTAGTGTTTACTATGATGTGTAATTCTAAAATAGGAATATTGTAAGGTTTAAGGTAATCGTAATTTTTAACCTTGCCGATATTTTCCAGGATTAGTTTCAGGATCAAGATGAAATGTCATAAAATCGTGTTTGGAGGGTGAGGTGGCTGCGTCATAGCAGTCCTTATATATTTTGCAAGTGATACCGCTGCTATTGTATCGCGCGATCGAATCGATGTCGCGGTTATCCAGACCGGAAAAAAGCACAAAACAACCTGTGTTTTGCCGGATATATTTGGGCACGCCAAAATAGGATTGAGTTAGATAAATGCTATTACAATGCTTATCGCGCGACCAGAAAAGTTATTCGCAAAGTTTAGTAATGTTATCCCGATCGATTTTAATAACACGATAATTTTATGTTTGTCATCACAGGAAAGTCATTATATGGGGATGATTGCGTCAGGTTCGATAATCGTAAACACAACGCAGTCTGAGGAGGATGCATTCGTTAAAAATTCGTTAAATTCGGATAATATTTTGTATTTATCTTGTTGGGGGTTTAACGTGTAAATCATCACCCGATCATAATTAAGAATGCTAATTAACAATAAATTCATCAGCATATTGGTTTTACTGCGGAAGGTAGGACTCACGAACATGTTGAGACAATCCGGTAAAAATGATGCTTATGATTCTTTTTCAGTGTATCACGAGAATCAAAATTATTCATGTTCATTCTTTCATAAATAATGTCGTACACAGCCTTTAGAACTTCAGTAGGATCAGGAGGATCATCGGATCATTCTGGACTCGACATAAAAGTAAACCGGACAGGAGATACCATGACCGGAAATTTAAATATGGAGGATCATGTCATCAGCGAACTGCAAAATAATTATCCTCCCTCCGCGGATCATGCGGCTAGATTGGCACATGTATATACTCTTGCTAATACTTAGCTGGCATTATGACGTAATATCCACATGAATTGAAAATACATTGTGCGGATTAGCCACGGCCACGGATAAACCCAATTTAGTCTCTTCCGAAACCTTAACGTGGAGTCATGTCGAGATGGCTTTAGCTGACAATTTTAATAAAACAGGCATTACCATGACAGGGTCGATCACCATGAGTCAAAATGCCACGATTCTCGGATTACCTGTTTCAGCACCGGGTGTGGATACAACCGTGGCGAGTAATGGAAATATAAAAAATACACTGTCCTTAAAACAGGCGATGTGCTTGTCGTAGAATTCCTGATCGATCATGATAGTGCTAACAACGGGGGTTCGCTCATTTCCGCGGAGACAGAATTGATCGTGATGGATTACCCACCCATGATGTCCACCGACCAAACTTGTTACCAAGCAATATGTCGTTAAACGCCGCGTTAAAAACAATAACGGTCACATCCGCATTTTGAAGGATAATATAAACAATCGATCCGGGTTCTTGGTCACAGCCTCAACCAAGTTTTCCACATTTTTAAATTCTTATATTTTATTTGCTCATCATTTAAATTGGGCAACCAATCTGAACAAATGGGCGACAGCCAGTATCACCTCTAATTTTTGGATACAAATCAGATTACCAGTACCAGTCTTGATTTGGAAATTTCAGGTGAGAGGACGAAACACCTGCTCGGAACGCAATCTTGCTTTGAGATTAGAAGGTATCAAGCAAGACAATAGAGCTGAAGTGTTACATAACGGTAACTCTACGATCGGATCTAATGTACTTGAATTTGCTGTGACGTTTACAGAGACCAAATACTTCGCGTTTAAGCTCACAGCGCTGACGGCAGAACCTTCCAATCCAGGGTTAAGTCATTTTCAAATATTTACCTTAGATGATTTAGTATCGTATGATGAAAACAATAAACACATTTTAAAACCGACCAGCGGATTATACAGTGTTACTAACGAAGAGCGAAATTTAGCTAAGACCTCGTTGGACAGAGCCCATTCCGAATTTCAAGAGGTAACTCATCGTTATCAACAGTCTCCATGAGAGAATATGAGATATCGGCAAATATTTTGCCGTCTTTTAACTTTGTAACGACATGGATTCCGCTCGGCTTGACAAACACATAGAGGAACTCATTAAAACCATCATCCACGAGTTCCATCCGGATGTTGTGAACGCTATCGTTAAAACAGGATGTATAAAAACGGCGTAAATTCGGATTAAAAGAAGAGAATGACGCGCATAAAGGAGATCATGATTGCATGGAAAAAGTCGTCTCTAGAAAAAATTTCGCGGCATAAAAATTACGCGATCATGTGGATAAAAGAAAGTTTTTTTTTTTTCTTCAGGTGCGATTAGACTGATGGCGTTAGATGACAAA
>JAECUM010026562.1:0-25465 GCA_016617855.1 Megalonaias nervosa
ACAATTAAATATCTTGTATGCATAATATATATTTGCCTATCTTTTGTATTGCTATGTACAAAGTGTGTTCAATTTTAACATTGGTAATTTGGTGCATTTGATGTATCTTCCGATTGTGACGGGCTATGTTAGCTGCCATTTATCAAGCGACAAAAGCTACGTTTTCTTGGCCAACTTTCTCAGCTTTTCATTCATAGTGCTTTGTTCAATTAAGTTTGTTCTTATAGATTCTGGCCGACATAAATCGTTTTATCTAATAAATATCTTGCACAAATTCAATATGAAAAGGCCATCACTTCCAACCGCTTGACTATTTAGTACATGCGAAACAAAATATGGTATTTTTTTAGAAACATGCTAACGAATACCCGTCATAAGGGCAATTGGATAACCTCGCTTTTTACCTTTTCATCAGATATTATGTATGAGTTGTCTAGGTGTTTAAAAAGTTTACCTTAACATAAGGATTGTACAACGCTGACAAAGTTTACTCATGCAAATGATGTCAACCATCAACATAATTGGATAAAGAGTACAAGGCAAAGTCAAAGGCAAAATGTAGATTGTTCAATAACTTTTTGCCAAACCGTGTTCGCTCAATCTTTCGCTCAAGTAATCCATTGTTTTGGAGTATGCTGGTCTCCAGTTTTTCTCCTAACATTCTTTTATACATTTCATGTAAAATTATACATTTATCAGCTGCTTCAAGAACAAATCGCTTTGTCTCAACACTCAAATCAGGAATGAATAAATTACATATGTTGTTTTCACACTACTGCTGTTTTTGTTACTTTCATTGTGTCGCTCAAATCTTGCATTTGTTACAGTTGAGATTGTAAAGTATTATAGTCTTCTGATGAATGTTTAAAATTTTCTCCATGTCAGTCTCTAATATACCTAGCTATTTATCCTTCTCTCAGTCGGTTGTAGATATTTTTGAATATTAGGCACGGATCCTTGTCCCGTGTCTATTATTGTTTTCGAGCCTGAAATGCTTGTAAGGCAGTAGAAAGGTTTTGATCTTCCATGTGAACAAAAACTTTGCATCTAAAAGAAATATATGTATTTACGGATTCTTTTCTGCTAAATCTTTCGGTACCTCCCTATTCAATAGACGTTATTTTTCTTTCTGCATTTCCCACCAAGTATTGATATCTTAGAAATTACTATCCTCCAAAGTCTTACATATTTGACCACTAATTCGGTTTTGAGTATAAAAGACAGCTGCATCAGTCGATACGATCGTATCATTTATATTGTGATGTATTTATTGTTAGTGTTGTTGTGGACGTTTATTGTTTGACCCAGAGTTGTGTCCTGTCCAGTGTCCTCTTTTATCGCATTTCTCGTAAGGAGACCTGAAAAATCACTAGAAACCCTTAGGAACAGAGCCCAATAAATGGTATTTCCTATTTATTGCGCCGAAAATTTAATTTACTTTGAATCTAATATGATTTGAAATGGGAAATAAATGTTATAAGTATACTGTAACAATCTATCACAATAATCATCCTATATGCTACTATTCAGTCTGTTTATTTTATCTATTTGAAATTTCTTTTATGACCATTAACAGGGTAAGAAACAAAGTCACATAAATAAAGTGTAACAGGTATAGGTTCTAAATAGTTAAATAATTACTTAGAAGCTTGTATGGTGGCATTCATTTGATCAAGATAAATGTGTAATATTTTGGATTTCAGAAACTCACATACCGTATAAAACTCATAAGGCGCCTGCATATTTATAGGGCTATTAAATTATCAGTTCAGCATTGCAGGTAGTGATAAACTCCGTATAGTTATTATTTGAAATTATCTTGTTTAGCTTTTAGACAGTTATATATTCTTCAGTGTTATTAATAGCAGTGATTCCCTCTTCAAATATTCTTCAGTGTTATTAATAGCAGAGATTCCTTCTTCAAATACTTTCATATACAAGTAATGTACACTTGGTATCTTTTTGCTCATCGATCTAATAGTGGAAGCTATCCTGTTATATATAAGAACGAGGCAGCTTAAGGAGTTTAGTTGCAACTGATTTTCCTGTCGCTATGGATGTTTTAGGTTGTACTGTTTGTATTATTTTGTTTTAAACTTAGACTCGCTTTCTAAACGAGTACAATAACCATTCAGAATGTTGCACAAAAGTACAGTCGTTTGGATAAAAAGTAAGAATGTATTGAGCAACACTTTTAACCCGAGTAACCAATTATAAATGACATATTGAACTGTGAAATGATAAAAGATACTAGAATAATCAGTTTATAATCATCTTCAGTATCCATGTTTGATGGTGACAAAGTGATGTCTAGCACTGGGGCATCATGCCGCAGACATTTAGCATGCTGTCTCACCCAGGCACACTATCCTGACACAAGGCCAACCGGTCCTATCACTAACCTATTAATGCTAAGGCAGCTGATAGTACCATTTTTATGAGTCTTCGGTATGACTCGGCCGGGGTTCGAACCCGTGACCTCCCGCATCCGAGGCGGACGCTCTAACCACTAGGCCACCGGAGCGGTCTGATAACAATGTAATAGAAATGTGTAATGCTATTTAGTAAATGGCATTGCTCATATTCAATGTTTCACTAGATATGTTACTTATTATTTGATAAATAGGTTAAACGTTACAGATATCATGTTACAAGTGACTCACATGGTGTTATCTCTCGTTGTTGTGACTTGACTGATTGGTAATTGTGCATTTCGGTAACTTTATGATCAAATTTACATGACAATTAAAACCTCCACACTAGCACGTATTAAATTTCATTTTGCTTGAGATTTGTGAATTTGCATAATTGTTTTACCTTGTGATGTTTTAGACTATTCATTCTTTTTCTTTAAACCTCCAACAATTAAAAAAATCCCGATAAAACTTTCTCAGCTGTCTGCCATGATAAATTATATGGCAGTCTTTTGGCTTTTGCAAAGCTACTTTCTCTGCTCTTTTGTCACTGGTAGATTATTTTGTTTCTTTATATATTGTTCCCCGTTCAATTATTTTAAATCAAATTCTTATATTAGATCAATATTATTTCAATGTGATAAATATATTACTTGCAAGATGGTTGGAAGTTTTACTTTTAAATATTAAAAATGAACTTGAAATGGTTTAATTAAGCACAGTCGATTCCAAAACAAGTGCTAATTACGCAACAGTATACTATATAATCCACTGTAGTCAGAAACCAAGGAAAGAAAGCTTGTACCAAACTGCATACAATAGCTGTAGGAAAGTAAACAGAGAGCTCCTTAACGAAAATAACAAGCGTACACTAGGAAAAAGTATACCTAAAACGAAGTTTATCTAAAGGAATCCATAAACAAACGATACCAAAATGATCAAGCCACATAATTTCATTATTGGCAAGAAACAGCTGTCTACTTTTAAAATATATTTCCGTTTATTTTCTCTGTAATATTATTTATTACCTACTGGAAGATAGTGTTCACTGAAGTTTCCAAAGCGTGTTTTATATATGTATCATTTTAATTATTATGTTTGATATATTAGGTATGCGAACGTTTTCCGTGGGTCTTGTGATCATGTCCATATGTAAATACCGTCAACTGTGGCGAATAGATAGGCGTGGATTTGACAGATCATTTATATAATAGCATGATATTTTCAGCTGTCATCATGTTTTCCTTCAACGCCTATTTACCTTTAAAACTCATTCTTTTGTCTTGGAGATCTTATATAGTTCATCTTGTTATCGACACCGACAAAGCCATGTGTTTGAAACGCGCTTTCTGTGCCCTCTATGGTGGGAATATTTCAAATAGTCTAGATCACCTAAAATTACTTGACTGATACAAATGTTTTACTGGGTAAAATTATAAAGGTAACCGTTTACTGAAGACTGTATTATAAAATCTTACTCTTTCATCTATTTTAAATTTAGGTGTTCCGAATATATATGCTACCAAGTAATGAAAGCTGATCCTAACTTTTGATTTTCATCCTTCCTTTTGATCCTTTCTGTATGTTATTGTATCCCTCAATGAAATCCAGTAACGCGTCAACCTATTCTTTGATTTCATTTTGAGTCAAATACTTCACCATGTTTATTTAAGGGTTATGATAAACATTTTCACTACATGCAGCTTTCTTTTCTTTTCTAAGTTGAAAAGTATTCAATGTATACCTCTTGCAGCAAATCTTAACTTTCTGGTGGTAAAACCGCGTTCTAAAAATGTGTCTCTTCAGGCTTTCCAGTATTAAGGACTAAATGCATCGTGCAAGGTGTCTCATCATTTTATTTTCTCCATTTTACCACAGGAATATTTTGAAAATAGATAATTTACTTTTGTGTTTATATCTCTATTTGTATGCTGCTAATTTTACTGGCATGTTAGCAATATCTACTATACTATCCAACGTGACTTAAACCCAGCTGTATGGAGTGTATTGTTTTCTCTCGTGCACATATGAGTAGACTGCTTAGTTAACTATTCATTTAATTCAGTTTGTTTTATTTTGATTTGGCTGGTTTAATATATTCCAACAGCTGGTATGTTTTGTAAGCAACCGAACTTCCAGAATCTTTGGAATGAATTCTTAAGTACTGTTCTCAACCGGCCATTTAAATCATTAAAGATTGAGAGCATACTTTTGCGGGTAATATATAGTTATTGAGTGCAGCCAACAAACTATCTGGCCGACCGTCTAAAACAAGTATTTTCTTTTTCAGCAATTTGCAACGCTTCTTCAACTCTTTGAATGGGTATCAAATGTTACCATTCCTGTAGCTGACTCTGCTAAATTTCGTATTGAGTAACCATGTACTGATTAAAATCAAATTTGTTTTTTCTATGACTATTGATTGGTTATGTTGAATCATCGTGGATTGGCGTTCATAACGTATCAAAAGCTTCGGAACATACTGTAAATTCTGTACGAAAATAAAGTTTGCATATTTACCCACAAAACGTACGTCATTTATCCGTTTTCATGAGGCACTTTTTTAAAACCATCTTGCAATCAGAACTGATGCTGCTTATCTTATCGCTAAAAGTAATCATTATATCTGAATCTTTGCTCAGGATATTATTTATGTCTAAAATCAACAAATTAACACTTATTAACTTTAACCCGGTCAGAAAGCACAAACAGATAGACATTATATGTTACTCCCGAGCATGAGGACTATTATTTTACACCCACGAAATAATTTTATTAGCTTTATCAGCTTTCTGAAAAATGTCGAATTCAGTACAAGTTAGCATTGTGTGGTCTCTCAGCCACTTTAGCCGTTTTGTTGCGGCGCTCTCCACTCAAGATTCAGCATGTACACAATAGTAGGAACATATAAATATCTGTGATCTTTGAGTTTAACGTTTGACCCTTTTCATAAGTGTTAGCAATGCCCATCACGTCACCCGAGATTGTTTCTCCCTGGGGACAGCCGTCTCTATAGATTTGGGGCACCTGGGTACCCTTGATGACAGCAGTCATCGCTAATGTACGGCGAACTGGTGGGTGGGTTGGTGTGGTCGTTATTTTATAATTTTGTTAACGTCAACTCTGTGCATTATGGCTGAGCTGAGTCAGTATCACAGTGGAATTTAATCAAATTCTAATGTCAGTAAATAATTTTAATTACACATTGGATGGGAACCCTCCAGGTCGCCGCAACGAAAGGCTCGGAGCTCCGGATCTATAGAACCCTCACCCCAGGTTTAAGGTGCACTGCAATTTTACATACCCTGCAATCGTAAGTAAAGTAAACTCAACTCATACTCCTGGCACTGATTTGATGTCATTCTCTGTTCAAGCCATTCAGTCCAATTTTTGTCTTAACTGACAATGGATCAAAGAGAGGAAGTTGGTGTGCGCTATTATTAAAGATGCTAATTTCTTTACTTTCTTTTCTTGTCAGTTTTAATTTTTCTGCAGCATGTGGTTCATTTAAATACATATTTTTTTTCTCCATTCTGAGATTATTTTAATCAAAGGAGATACGCATACATGTTTATTTAAGATTTATACTAATTAAATTTTCTCATTAGCTTTTTATATTTTGTATATAAAATATGCGACATAATTATGAGCTAGGGGCGTCTGCACACGAACCTCATATATATATATATATATATATATAGTATATATATATATATATATATATATATATATATATATATATATATATATATATATAAGCTACAAAATCTCTACCAATGATGTTTCCTATTCAGTCTTTGCAAGATATAATGTCAGTTAGATACAGCAAATCAGGAACGTTCGAAAAGACAAATTTTATTCTCATTTTCAACCGAATGTAGCCATTTCCGACGTACTAGACAGCTGGCATGAATTATTAATGTGCGGCAACCGGTATAACACGTAGATTGACAAAGAAAAAGAAGTTACTCAGCTTATTAATAAAGTATGATTAAGAAGAAAAACAATAACTTTTATCAATACATCTTCCCCCCCCCCCCCGCCACACCAACCTTTCCCCAACCTTTTCAGGTGGGTGAATCAATATAATAAGAAGTGATCTTTTTCGTCAAAGTACCCCGCCTCCTTTCAGCGCGAAGAGAATCAAAACCCCCTCAATGACATTTTCTGATTCATTTGAGATAATGATAATGATATTAAGTGTTTTGCTTTGGAATCTGCTTATTATTTATCTACGTAATTGTAGCGTTCAATTATTAAGTGTAATGGGAGTAATCGTTCTTGTACCATTGCATTCCAGCAGATAAGAACCAAGGATTATAACCGCTGGCAGATATGCCAACATAAAAATGTGTGTAGTGAAGAAAGATGAAATAACAATCGAATAAATTCCTCCTCGCCTAACGGTTAGAATGCAAATCTCCGGATAAGCTAGTGAGGTTTCGTGACACACATTTTACATTCCAGACCAAGAACACGAGAAAGCAAAGATCCTTAGAAAGTTATGAAATGGTGAAAGAAAATATAACGTCATAAAACATAAAATGCACATTGAAAGAAATGCACAAAAAGTTAGACTGTTATTTTCATATACGTTGATGACAGGGCTGTTTTTTTTAGATGGCCGTTGCAAAAGCTAAGCGTTTGGACTGATCTTCAGTTGTTTTCATTTAAGATTCTATCTGGTATTTGCCGTTTTGAGGATTATATTTAGAAAAAGTATGGCGAGCAAGGAAATAGTTCCGACAGAGTGGATTATCATTCGGAGGTTGTGATACTTCAACATAAAACGGTTGAGGATGTGAGTGGGTTTAAACAAGGAATTTGTGAGTGAGAAGATTTGTCTGCTATCCAGAATTTGGCCTGAATTTCCCCAACGCAACTGAACCTATACCTGATTCTTTATAAAAATAATTAAATCTATACTAAATAATTTGATAGGATACATGTTAACTGGTGCTTAGATGCAGTCTAATTAGATCACAAAATTAGGATATAAGTCCCATCATCTGCTTGTTTAGGACACGCACGATAGTTTAATATCACGATCGATCTTCTTTGTGGCCCACTCATAAAAACAGAAAACGATTATGACCATACTAGACACGGAGACTTTTTGCTTTCATATGTATATTATATGTACCTGACACGTGTTTTATGACCTTAATGGTAACTATCCTTACAGAATGAATCGTGTTGTAAATAAATCTATACACATGTGCTTTAATCGGAACGACAACGGTGGCCCGGTATAACAGATCCCATGTTTTATTATTATTATTATTATTATTATTATTATTATTATTATTATTATTATTATTTCAAACAGGTTCATTCTATGCCTTCTTCACCATCATTACTCCCCCCCCCCCCCACAGATCCATCGTGAACTTGATGGAGGTATCTCCTAATAGGTTACAAACAATAAGTGACTTCGTGCTTACAGGATTACATGAAGTGTTGCTGAAAAATAGAAGCTAAATTAAACAAATTTTTAGAATGCAGCGATTGACATTGTGTTATCTTCACATCAGTGGTACACAACGGAAAACAGATAGGACAAAATAATTTTCCAAATACGCGCATATGTACATACAGCTAAACTGGACCCAACATTGAAAAGAAAGAATTCGGGGGCTGAACCTTATTTGAGTGTACAATAATGACGCACATAGAAGACAACATATCAGAATTTAACATCTGATGAATTTCATATAAACATGTGATGACAGTCGACTTAAATGGGATTGGCTACTTCATAAAATAGGAGAGGCAGAAACTTAAAATGCACATTTATCGCTTGAAAACGTTCTTCTTTTATCTTTCTATATGTTCCATAATATCAAGTAACCAAGAAAATATTCTAGATCTCAGACAATCCTATTCCCTTGTTCCCCCATCCGTCCTCCTCGATAATTTTAATTTTTGTATTCGTTCAGTCTATTCAGGTTCTCGGTTCCACTGTCTACCCTACCACCAATATATTTTTAGGTATATTCTAAACAAGATACAAACGTTCTGCTTTTGCATGCAAACAAAATCTTGTTCTAAGATTTAATTACTTACCTTTTATAGGTCTATCTGGCCTGAAGGTATTGCTTGATACAGTTATGTTATAAAATCCGTCACCTGACTGAGGGAATACTTTTCTGGACGTATGGGGATGAAGGTGACGAGGGGTCATATAGAAACATGCATCCTCTGGGGCCCCATTTGGGCGCCCATGAACACAGGGTAACAGGGTTCCAAATAAGATGAGAATATTTGATTTTGAAAGTAGTCCCAACATGGCCAATTAACTCTTAACTTCGAAGCCGATTCAAATCTTCCTCAGTCGGAAAACCATCAAAGATGGCCCGAATAAACGATACAGATGTATCTTGTACTTCCTTACGACACGGCTGTCTTTGTACTGTAACCTGCCGCAAAATGACAGGGGTCTAATACGTGTCTGAGGTAGCTCATACTACCATTTTATTGGCTGACAGATTGTCAGACACAACCGAGCCAAACGCGGCACGAAAGAAAAACAAGTAGCCGAACGTCAATGTGACGAGAGTTTTCAATTTGCGTTGACATAAAGTGTCCAATTATGAAGGTTTAATTATCAGGAGGGCTGAAAAGACCATATTATTTCTCCACGGATATTTGCCGGGGGAAATGTTTTCCATCGCATACGTATGTATACACAGTCTGTATTACTGAATGACAACATTCAAGTCCATAAGATTCATGTACTTATTTAATTATCGGATATTTCCAGTCAGTAGTGCAGTTATTGGTTCCAGGTTGGTAGTTTGGTTGCTTGGTCGATCAGTTGGTGCTTTGTTACTCGGTTGGTTGGTTATTTAAATAATTATCATACATTTCTCATCACTGTCACTCAACGTAACTTCTTCTTTGTTTCCGCTCAGTTCCCCCAAGCTGCATATGCCTATTCATGAAAGAACAAGAAAGAACCCAAATGGTGTGAAGATCAATAGCTAGACGTATAGGGCATGGATAACAAATAGCCCTAATCTGCATGTGTTTTGTCTCTGTCCCCTAACACCATGGAGAAAACATAGTGATTAAGGTCAAAGTATCTGATGACGTAAGTGAACATCTAGAACTTTTTAACTGCTCCGTAAGGAAATCTATTTTTGAAATGATGAATAAGTAGAAGGTAAGCATTAACAAAATTTATTAAAATGACATCTTCTTTTGTTAAGACACCGTTTAACAGCATGTTAGCATGTTTACAATTTTTGCTGTCTTTTCTTTCATTTTTGTGCATTCTAATTTTGTTAATATATTCCTAGCTTTCCTAGTCTGTTTGAGACGTTCTCTTGCTAAATCAACTTCAAGAGGCCAAGGTTTGTTTCTTCACTTCAGCGTTATCAAGATCTTTATAAAAAAATATTTTTTATTCCTGTGCTGCATCTGCTACTTGTGCTACGATTTTTTTACAATGCAGTATAAACTTCAGATTATTATATGCTCATTTTTTTTTCTCCGTTAACTTTACATTGTCAGAATCGTTCAGTATTTCCTGATATTGCACCCTCGCACTGAATTCAAACTGAATGCACGAGAATAAAGGAAATACTTTCTATTGTAAATAAACAATTATTTTCTGAATGAACTAAAGCAAATGTTTCATGGATTGCCACATATCAGCAGCTTTGGCACATTCCGCGTTAACTTTTTTGATACAATGTTTCAGATTTACGCTAGCTATAGACGCCAGACAGGGTCCTTACAATAACATGCAAGTTATAAGACATAAACTTGTCTTCTTTAGCTGGTGATAAAAATGGCAAAAATATACTTACAATTTTACATCCTGAATTTCCTCAAAATGTACTTTCTTAGTTCTGCAAATCCGAATTACATGAGCCATGTCATGGGTTCTCAAGGTTGATCACACATTTCGAAATTGTACTGTAATTTTAACTACTGAGTATATTCCAAGTGCAATTATATCCTCCTTACTGCACTCAAAATGAAATAAACATTAAATTCCACAGCGTCTTTTCGATAATAGCAATTGAAAGACTTCATATTTTTCCCACATTATGATTTGAATCATTCAATGACAGAACAGAAACACGCATGCCGATGTCAACACACTTCTGCCTCGCTGCTTCAATACGATGCATTTCATGTAGAATTGCCGCAGACGCTGTAAGTTACTAAATCCAGATCATAATCACTAAATTGCGTCGAATCGACACAAATACCAAAACGTATTCATTTCAGATCAAATGGAAAAGTTGTTGCAATGCGCAGTCATTCACAATATGACACCAAATTTCAATTTTAAGTAGACCAAACGCCATTTTCTTTCGAAACTTACGTCTAGCGTGCGACCAACTTCAAATTTATCTGGGCGTAGTTAATTGCGCATTAATAATGTTGTTGTGTAATGATGCATCTACGCTTGTGTATTTAGTTTGGAATACGGCATACATTCAGTTACTTTGTTTCTTGTAGGTTTTTTTGTTGATATATTTAAGCCTTAGGTAGAATAAGAAAATGAGCATATAATAAAACAGTTCCTGCATTTGTATGGGAAAATATGAACTCGTTTTTTCGGATGGATATACTGCACTCCCAAGGTCGTACAGTATAGCTATCCGAAAAACTCGTTCATATTTTCCCATTCAAATGCAGTAACCTATAATTATAAATAAAGTTTGAGCAATGTCTTAGTGATGACACAAGTACAAAATAAGCTGTTATTAATGCTTCAGCATAATATGTTTCACAATTTACTGCCAGAGTTTCAACATCATTATGATCTAGTCCGAGTTCTTTTTGCAATCACAGTTTAGCAAAATGCTCACGAATTTTAACATTTGTAGTTAATACAAACTTCTTGTTATCGTCTAATGCGTCTATGACTCCATATCTATTAATGTTGAGCATCTTTTGTTTTGTCAGCAATCTTTCTTCTTTTTATGCCATTGACACGATAAATCGTCAGAACATTGTCACGACTAAACTCAACTATAATGTTATGAAGAAGCTCCTCTATTTGCTTCTCCATTTCAGCTTTAGTTTCATTCGAGCAGTAATTAACAAATACGTTATACCGATCTAACATTTCTCTCATCTGCTCAGCTCTCATTGTGCGAACCGACTGATAATTTAACCAGTTTCTGAAACATTTTCATACATGTCGTCGTGCTTTAGACGGTACAGATCAGTAAGTCCTTTTGCCTGAACTGGTTAAAACGTTATTCCATTCGGAGCTCTATATCCGAGATAACCAAGATTAAAAACAAGATCATAAAATTCTTTTGAAACGTCAACTATTTTATTGTTTACACTAATTATACAGCGAGAATATTTGTAAAGTCGTTATACCAGGATTGAATGGTTCAGCATTTGTACGAAAGATACTGAAGCACTTCTACTTATTTAATGTTGCTGCTGGGCCAAGGGTGAACTCCTGTATAGCTGATCCAAGGCAAACTTCAACAGCATTATGTAATGTTGTAAATTAGCATTATCATTAGATCCTTTTAATCGCCAGTTGTAAATACATCCTGCTCATGGTGCTGCTCGATCTCGCAGTTGAAACTTCCATATGACAATTGCAGTAGGAAGTTGTATCTCGATCCAAACATTTGTGTCAACACCACTTGTTGCCAACTGCATTCCAATACTGTTCCACAAAAAATCATTATTAGGCGTGTTTCCCGGATAGCTTGATGATGCTGTTGCAACAAATCGACTTTTAGTACTATCACCTAAATGTGGTATACATCCAACATTGTTTCTGACTTTCTTTATTCCACCGCCAACTATAAAATGATCGGCGTAAGTTTTTTTGACAAGATCATTTGCGCTTGTTGGTAAAGCAGAGGATGTCACTTTTTGTTTCCCATGTTAAGACTTCCTCTCATAGTATCTCCTCTTTTGTTGACTTTTTAATTACTTACCTTGTTTAGCTGGTTCATACTAACAGCTTGAGTTGGATTACTACCAGCAAGCGGACAGTCAACTTCCAAGTTCAAACTTTTCTTGCCGGATATTTCGAGATCTCCTATCATTACGTCACCAGATTTCTTGACATAAAGATTAGATTGTATTGTTCTGGTTTCTTTTAGAATGCCCTCGCCATTTCCAACTAAATTTCCGAACTTTGTGTAATAGCTTATACTTTTTATCTTGCCTGATACAAGTTTTGGATAACACTCATAGCAATTTTGTCTAATAAAATCTAGTTTGCTAGATTTGTGTAGATTAATATAGAATGATCATTATTAACTTTGATACCGAAAACGTTATCAGACATAAAACATTATCACAACCTACCAGATTGACATTACTTAAAACCTGTTAATGAATATGCTGCTTATAAATGATTTGAACTATGACAAAAATTTATTTTTACACGATTAATCCGCAGCAGGATAATTGCTCAACTAATACAATGAAAAACTAAAACAAATGATTTTGGTGCAAACGAGGATATTTTCATTATAAGGCAACCAGAAGATGTTCCTGTTGCTGAACTAGATTCGGATGACTATACGAGTATTATATTACATTCCGCTCAGCAACAGCGAAATGGATAGCATTAAATCATATTTTGCATTGTTTTGGAACAGATGCTGTAATGTAATGTAATTTATCTTGTGGAAGATTTTTTATAACGTCTATCGTTTTTTCATGAGAAACACCGGTTGTTTTATACTATTTGCTGGACTCGACAATACCGACTTTCCGAATATAGCACAAGAGCAATGTAGGGATGTGAGAAGAGATAGATCTGTTGAGCTTTACCATAAAGCAACAAGCAGAAGCCAACACAATTTCTTTTTGTTTCATAGATTCGCTAGAGATCGTAGTCATAGGTTTCACTGTGGTATAGACTAGTTCTTGCTTGACAATTAATGTAACCAAAAATAAATCTAACAGAATGCTATAAAATGGACGAATAGAAAATTGAAGTTCTAAAGAAATTTGTTACGATAAGAGCCGTATTTAAGAAAAAAGTTGAAGACGCATGTGCCGGACAACAACAAGCTGCAGAGAAAACTAAAATACTTTTTAAACTAGTAACTGGAGTAGTGCTCGGTAAGCAAACGGATATTATTGCTAAATTATCACCAGAAGATCTGGAGAAGTTGAAAAAAACTTTGAGGTATCTTGAAGAAAAAAGGACTTCGAGGTATTATTGAAGAAAAAAGGACTTCGAGGTATTATTGAAGAAAAAAGGACTTCGAGGTATTATTGAAGCAAAGCAGCAACAAGCTGCATAATAAATCCTGGAAACAATCGGAAATCTAGCTGAAATCCGACAAGAAATAATGTAAAAAAAATGATAGGCAAAGGATATCAGATGAAGAAGAAAAACAATTTGTTAGAGGAAGAAAGAGAAGCACAACGATACAGAATATTAATGTGGGACAAAATTAAATTTTTGAAAAAGTGACTGATTCTGAATATATAACTTTCAATAGGGAATTATTTGGTCAATCAGTTTTCGTAATAAAATTTTAAACAAATAAAAGACGATGAAAGGAATAAAATCATCAGTCAACTAGAAACTATAAGAGCAAATAATGAAAGCGCCTTTGGCGATATGAAATCAGCTAATCTGAAATTTATATAAGAAATACCAAAATGGTATTATTTTGTGGGTCATTATATTAAGATCATTAAGTAAATAGTAAATGAGAAATAAACACTTACTGATGGAAGAAATAAATTAAGTATACTTGCAGGACGTCTTGATGAGACACTAGCAGATGAAGAAAAAGGCTATGATATTAAAATCTTTAACTCTCAAGCTGAAATCCTTGATCGACTAATTCTGCTTATTTCATCAAAAGAATCTGGAAAAATCAGTGCAGAAATCGGCAACGAAATTGTTAAAGTATTAGATCATCTCCATCGAACAATTCTCTAACAACAGGCTAATATTTTGTGCTGAATAGCGATTTGATCGCAGTCAACTAGAGGACTATCATTAAGACTATTAACGTTAAGCGTGTAAAGTTTGTCAGGCAGAGTTTTATCTATTACCTGTTATTAGAATGTTACCAACAACGTTGTTACTTGATTCTTCACAAAATACAGTATTGACTGTTCTGGTGCGTACAACTCGCCAATCGAACGTGATCCAATGCAGCAGTAGGAAATAGGATTAGTTTCAGCTACTGCTAGGTATGCTATGGCCAACGTAAAAACCGGGGTCAATGATGATTTTACGTTTCAACACAGCCCATTCTTGGGCGCAGGAGCATGAACTTCTGTCAGGATGCCACAAGGTGCTTACAACATAACAGATTTAAACCAGATTTTAAAATTTCTAATAACAGCGAATGGAGAAGCGATCCTGCTAATAATTTTGAGCTGGCTCCAGACTATAATACAAATCAAAGATCACGTTAAATGTAATGTGCTTGTTGATTTAGCAAGAACAAAAGTATCGGATCATTACTTGGATTTAATAAACAGCAGTACGTCTCTGCTGCTGTTGCGTCAGTCTCATATGAGGGTGAGTTTCCTGTCAACATCACAGACGTAAACACAATTCTGATAAATTGTTCATTTGCGATGGGCTCATACACATGGCTAGGAAACAGAGGACGGACGATGTATAGTTTTAGTTCTGACGTTCCGCCAGGCTAGTTGTGCCGGTTAATTCGAAACAGATTAGCATTGAAAGTCAGATTTCGCTATTATAATGACACTGACCCACCAGTCAGGTCGTCAGCTTGATCTTATTAATAAAATTATAACGTGCTACCTGCACTTGAGATCGCTGGGTTCTAGCACCCAATAATCCACTTGCGGATCAAACATTTTTCTAACAATTCTGATAAAGAATGAAGCAACCAAAAATGTATTGACTAAAGATTGTAGGAAGTTTCTTTCGAAAACATCTTCTCAAAGACAGTTGAAAATACACCCGGTATAGCGCATAAAGTAGCACCAATCACAATAGCCGCATCAAAAGCATTTGCAACAGGATCCGTATCTACATCTGGAACAGCTGTCGGACAAAATATCGCCGATAAGATCAAAGGTGTGTTACCCGCATCTCAACAAATGATAAATCAGGTTATTTCTGAAATCCCGCCAAAGTCAGATAGAAACACAAGCTATGATAAAACAGCAAGGAAACTGTTATCTCCGAATGGCGAGAAAATTGTTCAAAAGCTGGTCATAAGAGCCAGAACAAAACTGGACATTGATGATCCTTTCTAGCAACATAGAACAACAATAAAATGTCAATCAAACATTATCTTGACCTAACCGAAGAAATACCAACAGGTGACTCAGCAACGGTGTTCGAGTACATCGAATAGCTTGACGTAAAACTCAAACGAACCTAATAAGATGGGGCAACGTATGTTTGATGCACGTGATGAAGACGTGTTTCTGCTTACGCATAAAGCTGTTTTCGAAGTGCGAGGTAGAATACAAACAGCTGCAGGTGTTGATCTTGTTCCTGTTGTTCAAATTACACTTGTTAATTAGCCCTGGAGTTTGTTCAGAAGCGCTAGATATAAACTCGCCAATCAAACTGTCGAAGACATTTGTATGCACTTGCCAGCTGCAGATATTATGCTTAACATAGTATCCTTTAGCGACGATTACTCTAGAAGCATTGCAACGAATATGATGTGGTTCGAGGATACTGGAGCTGGTTCAGCTGTTTCAAATGAATTTAAAACAGGCGACAAAGCAGGTGTTGTAGATGAAAACGGACAATTTTAACACCAGCCGGTGCTAATGCTACAGCACAGCATACCGTTGCATCACTTACAGCAGATGAGGCGGGGGGAGCCATTATTGCAGCCGCAACAAGAAGTGCTATGAGCAATGCTAGACGACCTAATTATAACGAAAGTTACTCCAAACAACGAATGTTTACAGACAGCTCAAACCAAGTTACGCTGATGGTTCCGAGAAGTACAATATTCGGATTTTGCAGAGGATATAATAAGGTATTTCTTGGTATCAAAGACACTCTTATTCTTGCCAGAGCAGATCAGAACGACTGTCTGATAAAAGCTGCTTGTGTTGCTGATGGTTAGTTCGTATTTACACGAATTGCATTATGGGTGCCACGAATTGTAGTGTCAGTTACTAAATCAGTCCAACTCAAAACAATGTTAGCAGCTTATAATTGAATAATATACTTTGAACAAAATAAAATTTATCAGACCGCAGTACCAAATTCATATGAAAATACCAACAGCGCCAAGCTAACGGCTACCATGTCAAATATTTATCATATTGCAGCCACAGAATCAACTGCTGAATAACGCTGTTTTTATTTATAATGTTTACTGGCCCTGACATGCTCTGCTTTATAGAGAAAGGTATAAGATGTGGAATAAGTGTTATGATAAAGAAACATGCGAGGGCCAACAACAAGTATTTGGCTGGTTATGACCATAATATTACTGCTAGTTTTATTGCTTATCTTTCCGCTCATAATTTATATGATTGCGCGATGTCAGAACCTATGCCGTGTGGTGGTTTTAAATGCATTGGTGAACAACAGTTTTACAAAGAAACAAGCAAAATGGTATCAGATAATGTTGGGTATTTCATTGAATTTGATATTGACCATCCTTCAAAGCTTCATAGCAAGCATAATGATTATCCCTTCTGTCCAGAATCAATGTTGATATTGACCATCCTTCAAAACTTCATAGCAAGCATAATGATTATCCCTTCTGTCCAGAATCAATGTTGATATTGACCATCCTTCAAAACTTCATAGCAAGCAAAATGATTATCCCTTCTGTCCAGAATCAATGTTGATAGATGATGATGATGTATTATCTCAAGAGCAACTCGAGCTAAAGCTAAAGTGTAAAATCGGAAGATCTTTTGTCAATACACTAGTTCCGAATTTACTTAACAAAGAGCGGTACGTGCTTAATTATAAAAATCTGAAACAAGCGCTTGATCATGGACTAGTGCTGAAAAAGGTTCATAGGGTTTTAAAGTTCAAACAATCACCTTGGATGCGAGGAACCATTGATGCTAATACTAGCATAAAAGCGGTGGCTCCAACAGAATTTTAGAAAAACCTTTTTGAACAGATCATCAATAGTGTGTTTGGCAAGACAATGGAAAATATTAGAAAGCGGGTTAATATTGAGAGTATTAATAACATTAAACGACGAAATAAGGTTGTAGCAGCTTATAATTTTGTCAGCATGAAAATATTTAAAGAAAACTTGGTAGCAGTCCACAAAATAAAGGCAAAGTTGAATAAGCCGATTTATGTTGGAATGGTAGTGTTGGAACTATCAAAGTTGCTAATGTACTGGTTCCATTATGATTTTGTCAAAGAAGTTTGGCCGAGTGCGGAATTGCTGTTCACAGACACCGATTCGTTGATGTATTAAATATTTGTTGATGACTTGTATAAGGAGATTTATAAGCGTAAAGAACTGTTTAATATTTCAGATTATCCGAAGAACAGCGGATTTCATTGCGACAAGAAGAAGAAAGAGATAGCAATGTTTAAAGATGAAACTGTGTTCCGATTGTAGAGTTTCTCGGACTAAGAAGTAAAATGTATTGTCTGAAATTAGCAGATGAAAACGTTAAGAAACGAGTAAAAGGAATTTTAAAACATGTATTTAATACAGGTGATAGCATTTAATATAATAAAGCTGGGTTATAAGTATCTCACAGCCACGTTGAGATGATGGCGATCCGAATCAATTTGTCATAAGATTAAAACAAATGTTGTAAAATCTTTATTATATAATTTTGGTGACAAACAATATTGTGCAGATGATGTAAATACATTTGCTCATGGACACTATAAGATAAAAACAATAGAGTGTACATTTTTGGGACAAAAATATAACAACAGTAGTAGATTTATTTGATTATGTAATTTTCGGTTTGTGAGCTAAGTGCTGACAAAAAAATTACCCTGGTCAGATTGTGGGGTCATTTTGAATACATCAGTACACAAAACTGTGAAATCTTTTGTATTTTATCTTGGTTAGATTTCTGATTGTTTCAAATAAATGCAACTAATATTTTAAGACATGGTGAAGTTTCTTTCACTCATTCTTTTCTCCTCTTTGTGTGCCAATTTACAGTTCATAGCGCAAATTGGTCTGATCAGCCATTCACGTACTCACAGAAGCCAAACCAGTTAGTGACACCATGTTCATCTTCGAATTCTTCGGAAAATAACATTTGTCACGAACGGTGCTTTGAAGGTAAGGAATAAAGATTAAGAATAGACAGCAGCGTAAAGAAGTATATTAAGATTTGTATAAGGCTTGATTGATATTACCAATAAACTATTTTTTACATAACAAAGTAGAGTTTAATTGTCTACATTTTACATATATTCCATACTCTACTTTTAATACAATATGTCAGGCATCAATAATTTACGTTTTACATAATAGTTCAATGCTCTGTTTTTACATGATAAGTCAGAGTTCAATGGCCTACGTTATACGTAATAAGTCAGAGTTCAATGGTCTGTTTTGACATGATAAGTCAGAATTCAATGGTCTGCTTTAATGTAATAAGTCAAAGTTCAAACGTTTGTTTTCATATAATAAGTTAGAGTTCAATGGTCTGTTTTTACATAAGTCAGAGTTCAATTATCTGTTTTTACATGATAAGTCAGAGTTCAATAGTCTGTTTTTACATGATAATTCAAAGTACAATGGTCTGTTTTTACATGATAAGCCAGAATCCAATGGTCTGTTTTTACAAGATAAGTCATAGTTCAATGGCCTGCTTTTACATGATAAGTCAGAATTCAATGGTCTGTTTTTAATATAATAAGTCAGAGTTCAATGGTCTGTTTAACATAATAAGTCAGAATTTAATAGTCTGTTTTTACATGATAAATCAGAGTTCAATGGTCTACGTTTTACATAATAAGACAGAGTTCAATGGTCTGCTTTTACATGATAAGTTGGAGTTCGATGGTCTGTTCTTACATGATAAATCAGAGTTCAATGGTCTGCTTTTAATATAATACGTCAGAGTTCAATGGTCTGTTTTTACATGATAAGCCTGAGTTTAATGGTCTGTTTTTACATTATAAGTCAGTGTTCAATTATTTGTTTTTTCCTGATAAATCAGAGTTCAATGATCTGCTTTTAATATAATAGAGTTCAATGGTCTGTTTTTACATGATAAGTCAGAGTTCAATGGTCTGTTTGAACATGATAAATCAGAGTTAAAAGGTCTGCTTTTAATATAATAAGTCAGAGTTCAATTGTCTGCTTTTAATATAAAAGTCAGATTTCAATGCTCTGTTTTTACATAAGTCAGAGTTCAATGGTCTACTTTTACATTATAGGGCAACATTCAATGGTGATTACTCTTGTTAATTATTTCATAATTCCAGCTTTCGTATATTCAAGCCGCATTAAATATCAAAGAGTTAAATGTTTCAATAACTTGTACAAGTATAATATTTCCGGACCCACTGTGCACACGTACAGCAATTATCATTCCTATTACATGCCCAACACCCTTAGAGATTTTAGATTTTCATTCATTTATTGAATGATTCATTAATTGATTCATTGATTTATTATTTCATTGATCCATTTGCTTTTCTTTTTTCTATAACAATTTTATATCTCCTCACACCGGTTGTTTCCTGGCAAATTCTTTCGGTAAATGTGAGTTACAGCATCACGAAACCTACTGTGATTATTGAAGACACTTGACGTAAGATGTACATTGTCACAAGTTATACTGCGATCATTGGGCCAATTTCACGTTAGTAAGACTTGCAGTTATCACAATTTATATTGTGATAATGGGGACCACTTCACGTAAGAATTACATTATCACGCGTTCTACTAGGATTACGGGGCACACTTCACGTTCGAGTTGCAGTAGAATAAGTTCTACTGGGATCATGGGGACCACATCACGTTAGTAAGAGTTAAATTATCACCAGTTCTACTGGGATCATGGGGACCACTTCACTTGAGTACGAGTTACAGTATCACAAGTTCTATTTTGATCGTAGAGTCCACATCACGTTAATAAAAGCCACAGTGTCACAAGTTCTACTGCCATCATGGGGATCATTCGACGTAAGAGTTATAGTATTACAAGTTCTAATGTGATCAAAGGGCCTACTTTCCATAAGAGTTACAGTATCACATGTTTTACTGTAATCATGGAGCCCACTTTATGTTAGTAAGAGTTAGGGTATCACAAGTTATACTGTGATTATTGGGACCACATTACGTAAGAGTTACAGTAAAACAATTTCTACTGTGATTATGGGGACCGCTACACGTTAATAAGAGTTATAGTGTCAGAAGTTCCACTGTGATGATGGAGCCCACTTTATGCGAGTAAGACTACCATGAGTTTTAATATGATCATGGATTCCAGTTTACATTAGTAAGTGTTACAGTATCACATGTTATACTGAGACCATTGGGACCACATCGCGTAGGAGTTACAGTAAAACAATTTCTACTGTGATCATGGGGACCACTTCACGTTAGTAAGAGTTACAGAATCACAATACCTGTTGTGATTACGGTAACTACACTTCACTTAAGAGTTACAGTATCAAAAGATCAGTTGTGATTACGATAACTACACTTCACTTAAGAGTTGCACTATCACAAGACCTATTGTGTTTACGGTAACTACACTTCACTTAAGAGTTACAGTATCACAAGATCAATTGTGATTACGGTAACTACACTTCACTTAAGAGTTACTGTATCACAAGACCTACTGTGATTACGGTAACTACACTTCACTTAAGAGTTACAGTATCACAAGACCTATTGTGATTACGGTAACTACACTTCACATAAGAGTTACTGGAACGTAAGTGCTGCTTAGAGATAATACAAACGCACAACACGAGCGTAAGAGTTACTGTGATAATGGAGGTGGTGAGGGTGGGTTTTATTTGCACTAACTCTGAGTAAGAGTCACAGGATCACAAGAGCAACTGACATCATGGGAAGTACACTTGAACTTTGTGAATAGTATGTTTTCGTAAACACATAAGTTTAACATTTTACTACCAGCATTTAGCCAATGATACTGTTGTACACGTTTTTCATCTATACAATTTGTCACTCTGTCTGATGATTCCATGGCAGAAATATTTCTGAAAATAGTTTACCTTGAAATTAACCTCCACTCTCTTGCAATCTTGCATTACCACATTAAGTCGATACTGTGGCTAAAACAAACCAACTAATGTATTAATATTATTTAAAGCGTCGAGGGAAAGTAAGCGATCAATATGTTACATTTACTCTAACGACAATAATTGTGTTTAAAACTTGACATAAAAGGGGTTGTTTCCTCAGAAGAGCGACGTGCATCCGGATAACAAAATTAATTTAAGATGTCAGATAATCCTAAATGAAGGCATATTTAGACAGGTTGCATCGTGTATTTTGATTCTGTTTAGACTGGTGCTGTCGAACTTATAGGAGTGCTTAAATACGAAATAGTGATCTACATGGTTTGTACACTTCCAGCAAAGAGCTAGAATTTCCGAATACGTGATCTAAACTAACGACTATTATGGAATAAACCAAGAAACATAACTTAATACCGAATTAGTTGACATTGCAGTCAATTTCTAAACTATTAAAAATAAAACATATAACAGAGTTTAATCTGAAACAAAGTTAATTCAGATCTTACGTAATTATAAGGGAGAAACTAAATTAAACAGCCAGATTTATTCCAAATTATTGACTCCAAAACATTTGCTGATCATGAATATTCAATGGATTCGTTTCCTTCAGTACAAGTAACACAACATAAATATTTATTCCAACCGATAGCTCATATCAGACAGCAAATACAAGTCCAGGGGACATCGAGATGTCCACAAAAGACACAAATCAACCTTTTGATCACCAATTATTAGAGTATGAAAATGTCGTTGATAATTACTTTGAAAAATAAATTAAAAGTGGAGAACATTGTGATGCAGTTAGAGCTTATTCACTGCACAAGACGAAAGATAATTGAGTGGTTATGCAAATATATGCAATCAGATCATGAACCGTACGAAAGTGGGATTGACAAGCGCAACAAATATATCAGCAGGGAAAAATATCCAAAAATGGTCTAATGCCAAAAATATTTATATTTGGAAAATGATGTACGAATACGGGAATAGAGTGGACTTATAACGCAGATAGAGGCATTTTTTTTTCTTCACAAAATGCTGCAAGGATTAATTAATAATTTAGGAAACAATTACCATTTGAAGTCGGATTAAACAATTGTTTACAGACAATGGCAATGGAATAGTTATTATAGCAACAGCAATGGCAATGAATGCATCAACTAACGTTCTGTATATTGTTAGCGGTGCCCCGAGTGGCCGAGTGGTCTAAAGCGCTCTCCGTTACGGATCACTGCCATCTCACCTCTGTCTGCGTGGGTTCGAGTCTAAGATTCGGCGAATGTGGATATGTGAGAAAGCTTGCCAGTAGCTTCTCGTGGGTCGGTGGTTCTTTCCGCGGATTTCCCGGTTTCTTCTTCCACCATTAATACTGGCCGCCATGTATAGCCTATCGTGTGCTGAAAAATGGCGTTAAGCCCCACAACAACAACAACGTTCTGTATATTGTTAGCACTATTAGTGGTTCTGTAACTTGTGATGGATGAAGTGTACTCCTGTAGTACTCCTGTTTCATCTATGATATCTCTTCCGGCTCCTCAACACCCTTTAATTATTCCTTCTACTCCAAGCGAAATATCTTGCACAAAGTCAACAAGAAAGGAAAAAGTCATCCAATCATCCAATAGGACAAAGTCATCCAATCATCCAAAAGGAAAAAGTCGTCCCAATATAGGCTTGAAACATTTAGCAAATCGTTTGTCGGATTTAGCGAATAAGTAACAGTAACAACACCAGTGTTAACTGGAGCGTTCTAAGTTGGTGTTCATAAGAGGAACGGTCGTACTGTTTGTTTTGTAGGTAATAACGTCACATTACTTGTTTCCCACATTAGTGGGATTGTTACTGGCATTTTTGAAGGTGTAAACTGAGCATCTGACAGAATTAAATTCTCTGAATTCCACGTGTTTTCGTCAATGACTTCTGCCTGGTAGGCGATGTCTTTGGCAGTATTCCGTCCTTAGCACGGGTTTCGTTGCTCCACTGCTACGCTTTACTTTAAAACAAAATTACATTATATCAACTACAAAAACCATAAATATCAATATAAATGATTGTTTTTTTCCCAATATAATATTTTTTGTTCTTATTGTTTTCCTAAAAAGCCATATATCACCTGAACGTCAAAATATCGGATCTCATCAGCATAATTGACACTAGCAATTGTATTGTTATACTACGCCTCTTTGCTTCCGTTTTTTGACCTCTCTAATTGTTTGTCAGCTTTGAGACAATTGTCTTGGGATAGTGTCGAAACGGACGATGTAATATATATGTTCATTTTCAGTACCTGTGATCCCTGAATACGTCATATATGACATCACTTACAGATTTAATTCCCTATCTATCAGAACAATGCTCTGTAGTAAAACAAATTACGCTTAAAGTGTTTTTCTCTTTTAATTTTATAGGCATTTACAAATCAAGTTGTCCGACTCCTGGGATAAGCTCTAATTTCTTTTGGGCAAGTTCAAGTTTGCAACTCAATTGCCCACGGGCAAGTCCCAAAAATTGAGTTTGAGAGTGTTAATATTCCGTGTTTAATGCCACAATATATATTTCTGTCTTGAAGTCAATGTCAATGTTAATCGCATTTTCTCTCATAGGTCTGATAATGTGAATATTTACTAATGGAAACCAGTTTTGATCAATAAGGAATAAATATTGATATTCTAACTTATCAGTAACATTGTCATCATAATATTTGTACGTATCCAGGATTAACCGACGTTCAGGTCCCTATCCTAGCCTCGGGCAGTTTGTTAGCCAGTCGAGTCCAAATATTGTTTTGATGCATGTCACAGTCGTTACTAACGATTAACCACCAGGTTTTCATTAACAGCATGATCGATGAACCGAAAATGTAACATCCACACGCGGTGTTGGTGATCTGATGTTATGTGGTAAATAACAGGAAACCCGTAAGTAGATACTGCTTGGCAAACAGTTAAATGGATAAAAGTCAGTGATCTCAATCTCAAAATTCGGCTTGTCAAATATTCTGATGCATGTCGGCGAATTCAAAGTGACTAGATGATAATTGTGAAGTACAGTGTCTTCACAAATCTTTCGGTTGCGAATATAAATTAATCATTACAAAGAGTCTGGCTTTCATTATTCCTATTTAAAAATGCATGATCATTTGAACTTTAATTGGAAAGATAAAGAATAATGTTATATACAAAAATAAGCTTAAAATTAAATCAATGCAGCTCTATTATTGTTCAAAAATTGCCTGTCTATCAGTTTCTCAGTCCGTCCGTCTCTCTCTCTCTCTCTCTCTCTCTCTCTCTCTCTCTCTCTCTCTCAAAGCTCTAGCTATTTTGAAATAATTTTCTACCTCACCTTTTTGGGCAAGCTCACTTTTTCTGTCACCTTGCCTGGGGCTAGCTGACCTTTAGAAATTTTGCAAAAACCCTGAAAATATATATATATATATATATATATATATATATATATATATATATATATATATATATATATATATATATATATAAAGAATACAAATCATAATTACTACTATGACAATGAAATATCCGGGATATAATTTTCACTTACATAAATTTACAAAAAAACAACAACAGATGTTGTTATGGCTCATCGATTTCTAGGTCAATAAAAATATTTTCCAGCATGCGCAACAAGTTGAAATAAACTAGTTGAAACATAATAAATTGAAAGGTTTAATTCCTGTAGAAACAGCCATGTAAAGTTTTGCAAACACAACAGTTTTTGTGTTTTATTTGTTTGTCTTGTCTATGTTTTGTATTTGCCTCTGAAAAAAATTCATTTAGAGTCGAAAGCGCTCAGGCTAGTTACATACTAGTTTTGCACTGTTCGTTGTCAGTTTATTGCATATATATATATATATATATATATATATATATATATATATATATATATA
>JAECUM010026564.1:0-31451 GCA_016617855.1 Megalonaias nervosa
TTACAGACCACAGCCATATTTTTATTCATATTCTGAATCAAGAATATTTTTATTTATTATTCTGATTCAGAAATAGTTTTGTTTTTATTCTGATTCAGAAATATTTTATTTTTATTCTGAATCAGAAATATTTTTAGTTTATTAATATTTTTACACCGCAAATTATGAAGAGAGATAACCCTGCCTTCGAGCTAGAGTAATCAAGCAAGTATCTCCCTTGTTATTGCGCAATGTGACACCGCAAAAAATTCGACATTGATAGAACCTTCAGAATGAATAAATAACTCTTCTATCGTCGGTGAAGAAAGAATACAATCATTATATAATTAGAGACCTCAGAATGGACAAATAAATATTCCACTATAGGCCAGGGGAGGGGTGCGATATTACGACATTAATTTTCGACAAACGAGTCATCATCGATCGTTTTATATTCGTCCAGACTGCAGAAGGCAGAAATAACCCTGTCTGCGAGCTAGAGTAATTAAGCCGTTGTATCGATCCACGCACTTAAGACTGCAATGTATTTTAACCAGGGCAGAAATGCATAAGATCGTAGATTTCGCCGATTTATTTTAATATTTATTCAGAATCAGAATATAGTATTCTATTCTGATAAATGTATACTGATCACTTGCAGGAATTTCCCGTTAGATAACTTCATAATAATTTCTGAAACACATATTTGTAAGAATGGAACTGTGGTGCTGATGTGTGTCACCAGTGGCTGTGGTAGCGAGGAGTTATATACTTCAATTTACCTATGTATTTTAAGAGCTCCGGTAGTCGTGGGGTTAAGGCGTCCTCGTACGGATCCACCAGTGGAACTCTTCGCATGTTCGAATTTCAAAAAATGTTAAAGATATATTGTCTTACATTCGGCGACAGATGCTATTATGATTGGGGGGCGGGGCGGTTGATGACGAGATTTTATACTTGTGTACGGGTGATTATAAAAAAAATTAATTCCAGGTGTAACTCGCCTTGCACCCCCAAACCTCAAAGCGCCCGGGGTTCACATAGGGGGTGTTTTTATTACCCCAAATCGCGCTTATAGTGATCCAACAATTGCAATGAGAAAGAGAAATATAACAATCCTCCAGAAAGATATATATCCGACGTCATTCAACCTGCTCTTCTGGTACTCTCTTTTGCTATTTTATTTATTTATTTATTTTTGTTCTGATTCAGAAATATTTTTTTTTATATTCTGATTATTATTTTATTCTGATTATTATTATTATTATTATTATTATTATTATTATTATTATTATTATTATTCAGAAATATTTTTATTTTCATCATGATTATTCAGAAATATTTTTATTTTCATTCTGATTCAGAATTATTTTTATTTTTATTTTCATTCTGATTATTATTTTATTCTGATTATTATTATTCAGAAATATTTTTATTTATTTATTTTTATTTTGATTCAAAAATATTTTTATTTTTATTTTCATTCTGATTCAGAAATATTTTTATTTTCATTCTGATTGTTATTCAGAAATATTTTTATTTATTTATTTTTATTCTGATTCAGAAATATTTTTTTTATATTTTATTCTGATTATTATTATTATTCATAAATATTTTTATTTTCAGAAATATTCTGATTATTATTATTATTCAGAAATATTTTTATTTTAAACATGTTTATTATATAATGAATTACGAAAATATTAATGTTATTATTTCAACAATTGAGAAATTACAACATAACGAAATAAAAATCTCTGATCAACTTTTTCCTCAAAAGACTATTTGTGATTTTGAATCATTGCAACAACGAAAATTTGAAAATAAATATACATTACCATCTGATTACAGGTTCATGAAGTTGATTTAACGATCGATGTTAGAATCATTGGCAACGGTCGTTGACACGCAAGTTGAAAAATTCGTTCCACTCGCAAATGCGATTGAAAGAATTAGGTCAGAATTATCTCACGAATACGAAACAAAAAGGATTGTGAATAATCGTGTAAGGCAGTTGAGAAAGATTATGTCAGATTGTCAAACGATCCATTGTAAAAGTGAAAGTAGTAACAGTGACCGTACTGGTCCAGCGACTGTGGTAATGGCTAAACGAAACCCTTGGCAGAGTCCTTGACAGTGTCTAACTGCAGTAAAACAAATACTTATTTATTTAGAATCAGATTATAATATTTATGCAGAATGAGATTTATTCAGATAATAATATTTATTTTTATTCTGGTTATAATATTTGTTCAGAATCAGATTTATTCAGAAATAATATTTATTTTATTTTGATAATATTATTTACTCAGAATCAGATTATAATATTTATTTAGAATCAGATAATCATATTTATTTCGTATCCAGATAATAATATTTATTCTGATAATAATATTTATTCAGAATCAGACAATAATATATATTCAGATAATAATATTTATTCAGATAATAATATTTATTCAGAATCAGATAATAATATTTAGTTAGATAATAAGATTTATTTTTATTCTGATAATAATATTTATTTTTTAATTCTAATAATAATACTTATTCTGATTATAATATTTATTTTATTCTGATAATAATGTTTATTTTTATTCTGATAATAATATTTTTTTTATTCTAATAATAATATTTATTCTGATTATAATATTTATTTTATTCTGATAATAATGTTTATTTTTATTCTGATAATAATATTAATTTTTTTATCATGATAATAATATTTACTCAGAATCAGATTATAATATTTGCTCAGAATCAGGATATAATATTTACTCAGAATCAGATAATAATATTTATTCTGATTATAATATCTATTTCATTCAGATAATAATATTTATTCAGATAATAATATTTATTTAAAATCAGATTATTCAGAATTAGATAATAATATTTATTTAGATAATAATGTTTATTTAGAATCAGATAATATTTATTTAGAATCAGATAATAATATTTATTCAGATAATGATATTTATTTTTTATTATGATAATAATATTTATTCAGAATCAGATTATAATATTTATTTTTTTCTGATCATAATATTTTTTCATTCTAATAATACTATTTTATTATGATAATAATATTTATTCAGAATCAGATTATATTTTTTTTTTCTGATCATAATATTTTTTCATTCTAATAATGCTATTTTTTATTATGATAATAATATTTAATCAGAATCAGAATATAATATTTTTTTCTGATAATAATATTTACTCAGAATCAGTTTATAATATTTATTTTGATAATAATATTTACTCAGACGTTCTATGATCTCACATACAAATTAATATTTAATGATTCTCCTTATAAATCCAACAAATGTCCGATCTGGTGAGTAAGTTTAAAACTTATTCTTGATAATAGCGGATTATGAACTCGCAGATAAACGGGATTAATTGGTTCTGATACAATTAAATGCCCTGGAGGTACTTGAGGGGTAAATGTATATAAATGTATCCCTGCTGGGCCTGATTGGATTTTTCAAGGTCTACTTGATAACTGCCATCAATTACGTCGCATAAAAGGTTGACTGCGATCGTTGATGTGATATTTACAATGCCAGGTGAAATATGGCGACCTTCACCGTATGGATCATTGTTAAGCCTGAGTATACCTGCTGGCGGTATTACTTTTCTCCATGCTTCAAGAAACTTTGGAAAGTTTTCATTGATAACATCAGTGGCTGATTTTTTTAGTTCAGTATTGTCAAATCATGGAAATGTAAATTTTTGTAATTATTGTTCGGTTATTTTGAAATATTCGGTAACATTTTGCGATCCTATACCATTAAAATGAGTTATAATTTCTTTGTTGGCGTGATGAGGATGAGATGTAATTGTATTTAAGATTATTATTGTTTCGATGATTTGTTGTTTTGTATCTTCAGAATAAATATTTGTTATGCTTGAAAATAAATTTTTTTGATCATTAAGAAACTTTGCATATTCAGCTTTTATATCGTCTGAATAAGATTGTAAATAATTTCTGCTAACAGAAACTGAGATTAGAAAGTTATTGCGTTGATTTATGACGGCTGTTTTTTAATCATATTCTATGTTAATTAAAACTTGCCCCGTATCATCATCAGCATATTGTCGTAAAGGTTTTTCAAAACTAAAATTTTTGTGAATATATTTTTTTGTCCGTGAGAAATTCATCTTTGGTTGGTTCTGGAGGTCTTTCATATACAGGCGACACTTCTGGCCATCGTAATACAGTTCTGATGGGTGATTGATAAATATCTACAGCATAATCTTGTGAGTTTATTTCAATCGCCGCCGATAACGTTGGTTCGTGAACAACTATAGATATTTTGGATTCTTTTCCTGTGATAGATTTAATTCTGCATTGGAATTCATCGTGATTTGTTCTTTTTGATAACTAACTGTAGGTATACTTACAACTTGCCAATCTGGTGTTCCATCAGGTTTATTTTTATACCCAAATACCAATGAATTATTTGAAGGCAACCCACCGAATGGTTTTGATCTAATATTTGGCCAACTATAATAAACTCGTAATTGTGCTAGCCCTATTTCTTTCTCTGGAATCGCTGTTGGAAAATTTTATTAAATTCTGGTTGTGTTGAACTCGCTGATATCATTGTGGTTTTCAACGGAGTTGTATTAGTGACGATCTGTTGTAGTAATTCGTTTGTTGACATTATTATTTGTTAAGGCCCTGGTTCTAAATCCCTGATATTTTGACCGGGTTTTTCATCGCTACATCTAATGCCTTGTTGTAAATCCCTGATTGAAAAATCAGGATCGTTTCTGCGAACTCGTTATCCGATATTATTCCATCGCTGAGATATGATGAAAGCAACGATGATAATTTGGAGTATGCGCTCATAGCCGCATGCAGTTTTACTGTGTACTCGTGCAAATTTGTATTTGTGAACGTAGATATTTTTTTCGCGATGATATTAAGAATACCAGCAATTGTTGTTGCGGATGAAACACAAATTGTTACAACTAGTGGCGATGTCATTGTTGCTACTGATAACAATACGCCGGTTCCAGCGATAATAGCTGAAGCAATTACGTCAACCACAGCTACACGTCTGCGATATTTTTTTACTTTTACTGTATACTCGTCGATGATATTTTTCAGTTGTGTATGCCACGAACACGCTTGCTCGTATCTGAAACGCTGAACGTTGATTGTCATTATATGTAAGTAGGTGGTAGTTTAGCGACTAATTCAAAACACCAATAGTACAACACCGGGATACCTTTCTTTTCGGGTTCCACCACGAATGTTTCTTCGTCGTTTTGATCTAGTACTACTAACAATACAGGAGAAGGTCCAGTTAGTAGAGTCCGCCGTGAAATTGTGGTAGATGCTGTAAATCTGGTAGCACCGATTACTGAGAACTTGTATATACCGGTAACCTCAGCGCGATGTTTGATGGAATTATTGAGTGGTGTCCATAATGCTGATCCAGACGCTGCTGTATATACTGCATTGTCGTTTAATATCAGAGAATTTAGTATCAACAACCGCTGGATTTCCAAAAAATTCATTAATAGATCTGTTTATGTTTCTACGAAAATTCAAAACGTTTGCACGAGATTATTGAACTCAGTTTTAAATGTTGTCATTCCATCATTGATTGTCATTAATAATGTCGTCATCGGGATGTTGCTATAATCGACATACTTTTTTGTTGCAGCGTCGAAATCCGATTCTGGTGTTCTGAGATTATTAATACCATTATTATTCATGTTGAGAAATGTACGCATTATACCACCGTTAGCTAACACAAACTTAGATTCTTGATCATCGTCGTATTTTTTCGTTGCGGCGTCTGTATCTGCGGCTGGGTTTACAAGGTCTGTAATTTTATTTTGATTCATGATAAATATCCGTGAATGCATCACAGGTTTTCTTGATATAATCGTTAACTGACTTACCGGAATCTTGTATTTTACCTTGATCAGTAAAAGTAACGATATTATTAACAACCGCGGTGGAAATTCGTATGGGCACATCTGGTAGTTGTATGTTACTTGTTTTTAATTGTCCTTGTTTATCTTGAAAAACAATGACTTCAGTTTGATCCACGCTTGTAATGTTTAACAAATCATCGAATTCATTCCTGAGCTGGTCAAGAGTTGCATACTTGGATAAGTCACCTTGCTGCTGAGCTTTACCGCGAGAAGATCTTCCATAAATATCTACCATTATATTTACCAATGTCTGTTTAAAACGTTGGACAACGTGGTATATTCGTGTAAGACTTTATGAGGTGATTTTGTTGATGATGAGACAGCGTCGATTACGGCGAGTACTTCACGGCCACATATCGGCGGATCAGTTATTGTTTGTGTTGGTAACGTTGAATACCATACTGGTATATCACCGGCTAAATTACTATATCGTAAAAATTCTTTTCGTGGCGCCAACCCATACGAATCGAAATAAACAATTTCACGTGAATCAATCGCGTATGCAACCCATTGAGTGCGTGGACCAGAGTTTTTATCAAGATTTATGAAACCGGTTTCAACATTATTTGGTTTGTACGGTAATTGATCGCGCATAAAAAACACCTCTGAAGTTTTTGATATTTAGTTTTTTAGCAGCTTCAAGTAAATCAAAATTGGACATGGGGAGAATCAACGAAGTGTCCCTGGCAGCCTTAAACCCTTTCTGTACCGAGTTCCTGGCAGTCTTAGACCCTTTCCTTTTTTTAAAATTTTTATTCCTTTTCCTGTTGCTTTCTTCAGTGCCACCCCAGCAGCAGTTCCAACAGCACCAAGTGCAGCTGCTTTTGCAACAGCAGGGGCTGCAGCGGCTATGAACGTTGGTATAGCTGCGAGAAGTGGAAATATACCACCCGTCTTAGCGATGTTTTTAATGGCATCCGCAGAAAGATTAAGTCGTATGCCGGTCTTTGATTGTTTGGCTTTAATGAATTGCTTAAGTTGACGTTCTGATAATGATAGTTTATTCGGACCACCTGCTATCTGTTCTCGCTTTAATGATATTTTTATTCAACAGTTATCTTTTGATACTGATTATAGTTTTTTTAATCTGACAAGGAGTCAGACTGACACTAACATGATGATATGACATTATAATTATCATGAGTGATCTAATTACATGTTTTCTACTGGGGCATAAATAACTCTCATTCGCCCACCAACACCTTCAAGTAGCTTTGTTTTATCGCTGAGTATAACAGCGATTTCTCTATAATTAGCAATAGCCCCCCTTGTCACACGACTTCGAAAATGTATATCAACGACAGATTGTCTAAGTAAATCAAGATGTTCCAGCGAAAAGTGATCAATCGGAAACAGCGTTGTAAAATCTAGCTGTGATATTTGTAAACCAGAATCAACATTTTGATCACGTCCATGAATGACATTAAGCGATGATATACACGCGCTACATGATTTTGATCAAAATTTAATAATATATCCGCAGCAGGTTCTTGATGTCCATTTATTCTCAAAGAAACCTCAGAAACACCAAGTTTGTCAAAGATCATTATACTTTGTGTTTGTGAATTTACTCGTGCAGCATCTTGGAAAGCATCAAATATATGTCGCGGTGCAAAGACACCTTGTTGCGATGCTATCTGCTACTTAAATAAACCATTAATTGTACCTTGAACACTATCTGTGGTCATCATTAACCATGATAATGCTGATTTACCACCTTGATTCATAAAAGAGAGTAAACGTTCTTCTTCAGGTATTGTTGGAGTCATTACTGGCATCCACAGTGAAAATTTTGTCAGGATTACTTTACCAGCATCACCAGCAGGTCACCATATTGCATCATCGTCTGTAGCTTTTCGCAAGAGTACAACTGCATGCTTGGCTCCGAAAATAACTTTTCTAACATTTCTACAAAACCAAAGATTTGTGACAGTGGAATTACACATGAAAAGCTTCTACTTCCATCTTTCAGCATTGATTGACGTGCTCTAAATCCCAAGTTGAATTCTGGATTAACACCATGAACCACCGGCCACACATCAGCATCAGCGTTGTCGGCAAAGTTTCTTGGTCGTCTTATATTGTACTGTCTGTCGTCAGGGTGGTTAGAAGCATCTTTCACAAACATCATTGATGACCAGCTGATCTTGAGTAATCGTCGCTGTATCTTGCTAGACCCAATATCGTTGTGGCAACGTCGACGTCTTTCTGAATCCATTAAATGGGTCTTCCGTCGATAATATATGTAGCACTGTCGAACAACGCCATGATGCCATTATTAACAAAACCAACCATAACATCAGCTCCATATTCAGTATTATGTTACGTGTAGGCTCGTAGAAAAGTAACAAAAAGAAAAGAGTGAAGTCAACAAGCTTTGTAAATTTTAACAAAATAAATTATTTCCCTAGAAAACAAGGTAAAAATATGAAATAGGACTTACAGTTGGTGAATATAATCCAACAATTAATCATGGAATCTAAAAATATAAGTCCTGTCACTAAAAAGTTCTAATTGAAATCAGGTTCAAATCTCGATGAAGTTCCAATATGGAAGGCGATGACGTCCTCTATAACCAGTTTGTGTTGAAGTGTCAATAGTTCCTTGTTGAGTCACCAATAATATAATTCCGGCTTTTGAATTCCGAATAATTTAGTGAATGTCTTTGTCAAAGACCTTCGTTGAAGAAGAGTATTTTTCCAGGTGAATAAACTATTTTAAATAAAAATTGAATTCAAACGGCAACAACAAGAATACCTTGAGCCCGAAGGTATATTTTTACGACTGACTAAATCCACTAGAAAACGTCTGTTTTAACCCACGATTTTAGTTCACATGATGGCTCACGTGACGGCGCTACATGATCACTAATTTGAACAGCGCAGTAAAAAATTGTCATTTTGCACGTAGCCTAGAATATCCCTATCTAAAATGTCAGATTCTCACGCTGGAAATGAATAATTAAAACGGCTGTTTACAACATAGCTAACACTTGGGCCGAACATGACCTTGGTAATAACCAATGATTTTCTCTTAGTGTTTACAAACCTCTCAACCAAGGTGAGCTAAAAATTGTAATAAAACAACACTTTTGCGTTCTAATCAGGTCAAAACAGAAAACTGAATTTTCCAAACAAAATCAAATCCCGTGAAAATTATCATTACAATAAAATGTAATGAAACAAAAATAAAATAACAAAGAATTTAAAACTAACACACAAGTAATTAATTTACATATACGTAACAATTATCTGTTTTTAAAATTTCATCTTCTACTTCAATAAAAGCTTCAGCGGGTAAGAAATATTTGCTTGTATCCTGAACTTGCAGCTCATTTGCTCACGCCGATTTGGCTGCCGTGCGTCATAAGAATAATACTGATAATCGCGCACAGACTCATCTTTGAGTACTGGTGCGTCCATGTCAAATGCGTTTGAACATCTTTATTATATTTGTTATCGTCTAACACGAAAACCACTTCCCGCTATTAAACTTGCAGTTATATTTTTTCCTTTTCACCAGCCAACTCTGCTAGTTTTTGATTCGCAGCTTGATTTATTTTTTTTACTAACATTTGCAGGCATAACTTCGGTGCTGGGTAATTTTACTGGCTGAGGTTTTTGTATTAATAATCGTGCTGGTCTATCCTTGATTGCTGAGAATGCTTCGCTAGCAACATCACCAACAGCGCTAATACCTTTATCACGAACAACGTCAATAGCTTTCATTTCCCAGTTGCTTTGCGATTGGTATTGCTTTTGGGGCTAACCTTCTGAATAGGCCCTGAACAGCATCACCGAGTCCATCGCCGTAGAACGCTTTATAGGTTGGTAATCGCGAATTTATAACCCTGACCATGACAGGTCCACGTTGAGCATTGTGTATGCTCATCTTATTTTTATTCACTGCATCTAAAATTGCATACCCTTAATCACTGTGGTAATCATCAACGATTTGATCGATGAGAGCCCGGTAAAAATTAATGTCCATGATACCGCCTGTAAAGAATCGTTGACAAATCGATGTTATCTCATTGATGATTTCTGGGGAATTACTACCTGCTCGTTTTCCTCCAATGAGGATTTCTAGTCTTTCAACATCGGCAAGGACGTTATCGGGACATGGAGTAATAAGACCACTTCCCCTGGTACCTGTGTTAATACCACTTCCAGTTGCGTCGGGAGCGTCTTGCCATTCTTCTTCCTCACTTATTGTTTGAACTGGTTGTTGTTTTGTCGTCGTTTTTGTTTTGTTGTTGTGGTTGTTGTTGTAACTGTTGTTGTTGTAACCCTGAAAAATAGTCATCTATTTCATTGATAAACGCAATATATCTTGTATCACTTTTTTGGCCTGATTAACTCCGTAATGTATGCGATATATCCGTTTGTACCAAGCGTCACGACTTACAACATCATTAGCGTACTCGGGTTTCAAAAAATTTTCTCGATGATTAAAACTTACGGCGGCAAGTGCAGGTAATTGATTTTTGTCAAGGTTTTTGATGTGCTTGATAACATCTTCGGTAAATTTATCACTCACATTAACTCTTTTTCTTGCTTGTTCTGGTATACGTTCCTTTGTATCACCTATTTCAGCACGAGGTTGGTCTGTACCTTCAAGTAATTCTGGCATTGGTTGAGCAGCAGCTATTTCAGCCGGAAGCTCTCTTAGAATCTTTTTGGTTTTCTTAGTTCGCTCTGCTATTTTTCCAGTCGCCGCCGCGGTTTGCTTTAACATGGGAAGAAGACCTTCGGTAGCCGTTGTAATGATTTAAACAATTCTTCTGCACCTTCTGCAGATCCTTCTTTAAACTCCTGACGCGCTTGTATTGCTGTTTGACAGAATCACGGACAGGTAAATATTTCTTAATTACCTCTAGTCGTTCTCGAGCTAATCTTGCTGAGTGAGCTTCACCAATCATTATTGATATAGTAGTTATTTAATTACAGCAGTAGAGAGGGTGCGAGCAATGATTAAGTTCTCCGCGAGTAAACAAACACGTGTGGAAGGATGGTCAGAAATGAAGTAACCCAATTGGTGGGGGTTTATCGTTGTTGACTATTGAGACCATAATTTTGTTTTAATAAGTAACAATCCAAGCAAGTGGTCTGTTCACCCTCTCTGCTGCTCTACGTAGCAATTTTTGTGCTTATGTACCGTCAAACGTACGTACATACATACATACATACAAACATACATACATACATACATACATACATACATATGGCCACCATCGTCAGGCAGGTTTGGGGGCGGTTACTCTGGATGTTTGTGCCTTTTCTCAAGTCATACATGTTTGATGAGTGTTCTTCTGCATTGGTGGTTTCGTCATGCATTGCCTGTTCTGTTGAAGAGTGTTTCTTCATTCGCTTGTTTTGGAGTAGAGAGCTGTTGGATTTTTTTCTTGGTCGTTTTGCCCCACTTGTAGTACAAGCGTTTTATGTTTTGAACATGACGTCATCATGTTATACTCGCCACTCGTTTATGATAATAAGGACCCTAGTTAACTGGATTAAATAACACTCCTTGGCGCCCGATACTACATTGTGAACTAGACCTAACATCCTAGGACTACATTCATCTTTACTTAAATGTAAATGTTTATCTTTACACACTCCGGTTACTCCACCAAGTCGTTCCCACGCAACTCCTGTGGAGACAGAATTGTAATCATCGCAAAGAACTCGATAATTCACGGTCTTAGGTACACTGCAATTTTCAATTTTAAACGCACTTAGATTGAAGTGAACCAATTCTCACTCACAACGGAACTAACGTAAGTCCAAATATTTTCTGCCTCTACCGCCCTCCTCATAGTAAAAAAAAACAAAAACAAAACAAAACAAGCTGACTGAATCTCTGTATTTGAAACAGTTTACTAACCTCCTGAAGCATGGAAATTCCATAGATGGCAATCTGATTATTCACGAAGATTTCAATTTTCATTCTAACCGTCCTTAAAAACAATACACATCAAACCTCCAAGATTCTATTCGCATTTTCAACCTCAGTCAGTTAGATAACCCACCGATAAACATGGTCACATCTGTGACTAAATTCTTCATAAACCTGGCGACAATATTCTATTCTTCATTGATGTCCCATGAACTTGCATCAGATCATCTCTGCATCATATGCCATCTCAGACAAGTAGTGAATTTCAATGATTCATTTGTATAATAAGATGTGAATTCTTTTAACCGAGAATTGATGGTATTAGCATTGAGAGGTCCTGCCGGCCGGTATTGAGTCCAGTTAATGATTTATCATCCACAGCAGAACGTATCAGTTTATTAGGAGATATAGGTTATGTTCTAGTTCAGTTAGGGATGCTGAGTAGCCGTTACGGAGATGCATTAATCTTCCGAAATTTGGTTTGTGTATCAGCTCTCAGGCGGCGAACTAACCCATATTAGCCTTAGTTGCTGTTGCATACGATATAGCAATATCTGACGTAGCGAGAGAGGGGATAGTAGTAGTAAACTAAGAGGCGGATCCTCAACCAAGTGCGGATTCTAGACCAGAACCCCTAAATTTGTCGGAGAAAGAATAAACCTTTTTGCTAGAAATTTCATATTGAACAATGAAATATTATATAATATGGGATATCCGTCAACATCAATCCGACATGTTGGATTTGATCTAACAAATTTTGTAAGAGATTTGATTCAGTAAAATCAGCCTCAAGTTATACTGGCATAAAACCTAAAATAATAAGCGACTGTATCAAAAATGTTGGTTACCATATATCACCAAAATATGGGTCCGTATGCTTATTCGCAACTGAAAATGACGAACGAATAAGAGGTTGGTCGGATGATTTAATGATATTTATTGACAATATAGTTGATATTTCTAAAGCTAAGACTCAAAATTAAACATCTACTGTTGTGACCATATTTTATGATAATCTTTTTCATACCTGCTGACTCTCATTCGCAGATTATCCGTTAACATACTATCAATAACACGAAACTCGCGTATTAAATCATCCATATCATATTTTACACCTCGCAAGTAAGATTGTATCCGATCAAGTAATTTTTTGTAAGTTATACTTGCTGTTTTACAAGCATTTTTTTTTTTCGTCTCAAGCTTGGGTTCGATCTTCTTACATGCCGTTGAAAGAGAGACACCGATACCAGAAATAATTAACAAAAATGGATTTAATAATGCTCCACTTGAGATTATACCAGAGCTAGTCATTAACAATGGTAAATATGATATTACTCGAAGTATTCTACGGTAGTATTTATAACATTCTTTTACACACCAAAAGTTTTTATGATAAAATTTATAATATTGTACTAGCGCGTCAACATCTTGTTTTGGAATTTCTTCTGATATGTGATTGAAATCGATGATTTGTTTTTTCATTATACAATATTTTATGTAATATTAAAAACTCTAGCACCAACAATTGAATCAAGAAACTCGCGGAACTTATTACTTTTAGGATCAGCTAAAAACTCTCTGTATTTATCATAAACATCTGACGAAGTATCATCATATCGTTTATCTGTTAGTACATATTGTTTCTTTAACCAAGCGTATGAATCAAAACTATTTCCTACTTCACTCTCATACAAATCTGTTTCATTTACCAAATTACTGTAATCGATTTCTGTTTCATCAATATACCCTAATACTAAACTCAACTGATTTAACGTGAAATTTTTGAGAACAAGATGTTGTCTGATAATTACATATGCGACTACGAAATTTGCTAGCATTAATTTCTTAAGCTTATCTAGTTCAATTGTAAGAAGACCAACAGCAGAAGCTACGTTTAACATTAATTTTTCATATGGTTTTGTGAGTATTGTTTTAATTTCGTTGTAATAATTTTGTAGTGACAATTGTCTAGAGTACTGGATTGATGGGAATGGAACATCGTCTTCTTCACTTATATCATAATAAGAATCAGACTTTACTTCCAACTTTGTTTGATTGGCTTCTTCAAAAAACGTTTCTCGCTCATCATCACTAAAATTACTAATTTCATTGTCTAAAGTTTTGATTATCTTTAGAGACTTGTTAACAATAATCGGATCAAATTCTGGGTCTTTTTTACGTAAAATTGCTTTTGCGTACACTTTAATAATTAACTCTGCGTCTGACGTCATAGTAACGATTTTAACCAAGGTTTCTTTGTCAAGGTAGTACATACCGAGATGTTTAAATATACCTCGTTTTGTAAAACTTTCATATACCTTTATATTTCTTTATATTCTCATTTTTATATTTTCCGCTAGTTTGTCAAGACGAGTATGATTTTCGTTTATTCGTCTTTCTTCCAGTGTTCTTCCACTATAAACTCGTGCTTGTAACAGGCCTGCTGAAAGTATTAATTCTATGTTAAGCGGACTAAACTCAAGCAATATTTTTTTAAATATAACTTCAACTTGTTCTTGTTCTTCTAGACAATCATCAGGATGACAGTATCTGCTTATAATATCAAAGTTTTCTATAGCTTTTTTCAGTTGTGGTCCTCGCATATACATAACGCGAATAAAATTAGTAACATAATATGGCAATAGTGTATTGTTTAATGATTCGATACTAGAATTTTTTAGATCTTGTATTGTTTTTGCTGTTACATTAACAGCTCCAACATCTATTTTAGGGTTAAAAATATTATCATAAAATTCTCTTGCAATGGTTATAATTAGTGGTTCTGACATTATTTTATAGCATTAGATTAAATTTGTTCGTCGAGTGTATATATTTGAAATGCTGTTAGTCCTGGAAATGGATGTTCAGCAGCTAAAACATTAACTCGAAAATATAAGTACTTGTTAACAGTGTTTTCTGTCGGAATTGTAAAATATTGTGTTGTTGAAATGTAAGTGTCTGTTGTACTATACAATGTTGTCCAGTTGATATCGTCATTTGATCCTTCCAATCGCCAATTATAAATTCGACCAACACTAGAGTTTAATCGACCTCGCAAATAAAATTGCCAAATAGCAACTGCATTGGGACATTTAATTTTAATCCAAAAATTTTCAACTTCTCCGTTTGTCGTCCATTCTTGTCTATCAGAGAAAGCGTAATAAGGATAATTTTCAGGATAATATGCTGATGCGCTTACCTCAAACCCGGCTCAATTGTCAGTTGCCTTATAAAGTGTTGGAATATACCCAACATTGTTTTTAGTTTGTTTTATACCACTAGACAGACTATCAACATATGCTTTATTTGTCAGATCATTAGGGTTAACTGGAACATATGTCGTAGTTATCTTTTTGTCTCTCATGTTTATATTACCTGACATTGGTCCACCATATTTTTTAAAGTATGGAGCAAGTTCTTCTTTCAACTGACCATAACTAATAGCATCAGCATCAGCTTGTGGCGAGGTTGTTGGTAGTCCAGTTATTTTTCAGCTATTGCTCAATGTAAGGTTACCTGTCATTGTGTCGCCGGCTTTGTTAAGGTTATTATCGTCAACAGATTTTAGTTGTGCATAACTTACAGCTTGTGTTTGATTTAAGTTTTCTGGCGGATATGCAGTCTCTAAATTTATAATTTTTTTTCCTGACATGTTGATATTACCTATAACTGTTCCACCGATTTTATCAAATTTGTTATCATCCACATACCTCAACTGTGCATAACTTACCGCTTGTGTATAATTTAAGTTTGCTGGTGGATATTTGGTCTCCAAATTTATTATTTTTTTTCTGACATATCTAAGTTGCCGCTTAAAGTTCCGCCGGCCTTGTCTAACTTGTTGTCGTCAACTGATTTAAGTTGTGCATAACTAACAGCTTGTGTAAGGTCAACTCTCAGTGGCGGATACGCTGTTTCTAAACCTAGTACTCGTTGATTTGACATAGATAGGTTTCCCGTCATCGTATCACCAATTTTTTTAAAGTAACTAGATAAATCAATCTTACCGTTTGTTATTGTTGTTGTTGTTGTACTTACAGCTGATGACTCTCCTATTAATGTTCCAAATTTTGTATAATAGCTCATTATTTATTTAATATAACATAAAATTGTCAATATTAGTCAGTTTAATATAACATAAAATTATTTAACAAACAATGGCAAAATCGTCGATATTAAACTTTGGTACAGAGCGGTTGGTGAAACATAAACATAACAATGAACTTCCAGATGGTCATTATCTTATTGTTGGACGAACTGGATCGGGAAAAACAAATTTGCTTATGAATTTACTGTTAGGCGATAATTTTAACTACGATCGAGCTTATATTTATCCAATTAATCCACAGCAAGATAAGTACGAGCTACTAAGCGAATATAATGACAAACTTCGTGATGATCTTGATGCTGGTGAAGATTTCTTTATTATCAAACAACCAGAAGATCTTGTTCCAGTTAATCAACTTGATTCGTCCGAACATAAAATAGTTGTTTTTGATGATATTCCGCTAAACAATGTAGAAATGAATAAAATAGGATCCTATTTTTCACTGTCACGTAATAAGAAATGTAATTCTGTTTATTTAGCTCAAGGTTTTTACAACGTCGACAGATTTATTCGGCGAAATACTGGTTGTTTTATATTATTTCCGGGACTGGACAATGTTGACGTTAGAAATATCACGAATGAGCAATGCGGCGACGTAACAAAAGATAAATTTATCGAATTATATCATAAGGCGACAGCGGATAAATATAACGTTTTCTTATTTGATAAACTAACACGTGATCCAACTAAAATGTTTCGCTGTTGTATTGACAGTTACTTGCAGTAACTTTTTGTTTTCGATAGTCTTAATTTTATAAAATTTATATATAATAAAATGGATAAACGATCAAAATACAGAAAACATATAGAAGATTTAAAAATCCTTGCTCAATCTCAAGCAGAGTTTAAGCAAAAAGTGCAGCAAGCACGACGTGGACAAATAACTGCTGCAGAAAAAACAGCTACGATTCTCAAACTAGTTACTGAAGCACTACTTGGAAAACAACCTGAAACTAAACCACTATCAGAAGAAGAACTTAAGCAACTACAGGAAAAAGGTTTGGTTGGATTAGTTAAGGAACAACAAGAAGCAGCTGCTGCAAAAATTGTTGCTAGATCTGATGAGGAAAGAAGAAAATTGGCTGAGGCTCTTGTAGCAAATATTGCTGATCCTGTTGCTAGACAAAATGAACTAAATCGACTTATTAATAATCCAATTTTATTTGAAAGAAGATTAGCAGAATTAACTTCACATGAAATTAAGACTATGTTGGAAAAATAATCAGAAAGATTAGAGGATATTAAACAAGAACAGAAAGATATTGGTGAGAGAACGATAAAGTTTTTAGATGTTGATGAACAAAGACGATTTTATAAGAAAAAAGCAAATGAAAAAATATCAGATGGTGAATATCGTGAATTTCTGACAGAAAATGATATAAATGATATTGATAATATAAAAACTTGGTCGAAAGAAAGATATGATAAACTTATTAATGATTTAAATGTAATAATACTTGCTGGCAGTGAGTCTGATACTAAATTGAACAAAGCTACAAAAAATAAGGAAATGATGTTACTATCTTATAAAATTAAGCAAGGCATTATTGCTGATGTCTTTTATAAAACAGCTGTGGCTAATAGAACTACAGGGTTTGGTAGGGGTTGGAATTTTTTAAGGAAATTCAAAATAAATGATGAAAATCGAGTGAAAGAATATAGAGAAGAAGAAGCTGGGATACCAAAAGGCACAACATTTTTAGAAGAGATTGAACAGCCACTAGTTATATCCCCAGGAAAAATAAAAACTTCCGAGGAAACTGAAAGAATAAAAGGAATGGTAAAAGAAAAAATAGAAGACTCAGATTATGATACTTTTATGAAAGTAAATATTATTAAAGATGTTGATAATATTGATAAATTAACACAAAATGAATATGATACTTTAATTGTTATATTAGATAAAAAAAATTAAAGATGGTAAACAAGCTTTAGATGAAATTGATAAAGCTGAAAAAAAAGATTTCACAAAACTTTACAAAAAAGCCCGGGATGGTGTTATTGCTGGTGTTTTTAAAAATGCTGCAGTAAAATTTAGAACTGGAAAATCCAGAATTGAAGGAAGAAATTTTAGAGCTGTATTTAATGGTTATGATAGACTTCGCTTAGAGAGAGCTGTAAAAGCAAAAACAGGAACCGGTGTAAAAATATATACATCAGCTGCCGAAATGATGGGCAGATTAATGCTGTTGATATCGTCAAAGGAAGCTGGAAATATTGGCGCTGAAATTGACAATGAAATTATTGATATACTTGATCATTTAAGATCAGAAAATTTATTAACATCTGATGAATATGAAACTTTACACCACGATTTAATATAAATCGCAACGACTTAATTTTATAAAAAATATAATAAATAGCAATGTCAACAACATTATTACTAGACTCTAGCACAGCTGCTAAAGATAGCGCAAATTTTTCAGTAAATTATATTCCGCCAATACAACTTGATACTAAAAAACAGTATGAAATTGTATTAATTTCATGTACGTGTTGGCATTCCATGGCTAACGTAAAAACTGGAGTAAACATTAAATTTGATTTTACTTTAGCTCCAGCTCCAAGACCTACATGGAAATCAGTTAAAATTCCGCAAGGAGCCTACAACATAACTGATTTAAATAAGACGATACGCGAATTAATAACAAAAAATGGAGGAGTTTCAGACAATTTTGAACTGGTACCGAATTATAACACATTCCGCGCTAGAATAACATTAAAAAATAATTTAATAATAGATTTTTCATCAGCAACAAGCATAGCATCACTGATTGGATTTACTCATAAGCAATACGGATCAACCACAGAACAAACTATAACGTATGACGGTGAACTGTCGGTAAATATAACTGACGTAAACACAATATTAATAAATTGCTCTATTGCGTCTGAATCTTACTCAGCCCAGGGTAGTAAAGGACAAACAATATATAGCTTTTCGCCAGAAGTTTCACCAGGATTGCTCATGCAAATTAGTCCACAGCAAGTTATTTATTATCCGCTAAATGTTGAAAATCAAATAACAGCAATAAATATGCAGTTGACGGATCAATGTAGACGACAACTAGATTTAAATAACGAGGTTGTTACTTACTATTTACACCTACGCGTTGCGTAACATAGTGATTGGCAATACAAATTATACAACCTCAGATATGATGAAACAGAAAAAAAAAATTTACAGAAGAAAAATTATTGGTGGATTTTTTGGAAATATATTTACTAAAATTGTTGAAAATGCTCCGGGAATCGCGCGTAAAGTTGCACCAATTGCACTTGATGCAGGTAAAGCTTTTGCAACTGGAGCTGCATCTGCTGCTGGAACTGCGATGGGACAAAAAATAGCTGATAAAATAAAAGCTACACCGTCTTCATCTGAGATAAAACAAGTTATATCAGAAATCGCTCCAACAAAAGAAACTCAACGCGCTATGATAACAACAACAAAAAACTTTTATCACCAAAAGGCGAGCAGATTATACAAAAATTAATATCTAAAGTAACAACGCCGCAATAAAATTTTATGTAATCTAATAAATAAAAAATGTCTGTTAAAAATTATCTCGATTTAGAAGAAACTTATGACATCGCTGACACTGTAACAGAATTTGAGTATGTTGAGTATCACGATGAAAATTCTAATGAACCAAATAAAGCTGGTATTAGAACATTTAATACTCGAGACGAAGATGTATTTCTGCTGCCACACAAAGCAATATTGGAAGTTCGCGGCCAGATTATGACAGTGGCCAATCCACCTGTTACAATTGCGGCTAACGCAGAAGTAGCTCTTATAAATGATGGTTGGTGTTTATTTAAAAGTGCCAGATATCAGCTGGCCAATCAAACTGTTGAGGATATTTCGAGCCACCTACAAGTTGCAAATACAATCTTAAATATTATTTCGTTTTCCGACGATTACTCCAGATTGACTGCAACTAATATGATGTGGTTTAAAGATACTGGAACTGGTGGTTTAGCCGTATCAAATGAACTTTTCTCCAAAGGTGTTTTGGTACACGGAGCTGATGCCGCTGCAGATTTTCCTATTGTTAGAAATTTTCTTATTGCTAATGCTAACAATTTTGGTATAGTCGCACCAGATGCAGCCGCTAATCAAGATGCTACAAGAGTTTCTCTTACTGCTGCTTGTAATAATCTTGGTATAACACCACCAGGTGCAGCTGCAGACGGTGTTGCAATGTTAGATTTAGTTAATAAAGCAATTAGCGTAAAAAATCCATGTTACAATGAAGGTTATGCTAAGAGAAAGGTACTTGCAGAAGGATCACGTCAAATTACAATGATGCTGCCGTTAAGTACAATATTTGGCTTTTGCAGGGACTATAATAAAGTATTTCGTGGAGTTAAACATACACTTATTTTAGATCGAGCAGAACAAAACGACTGCCTGTTTAGGTCAGGCGGAGCTGATGTACAGTTTGTCATAAATAAACTTGCACTGTGGATGCCACGAATAACACCATCAATCAATAAAATGTCAGAATTAAACAGTATACTTGACAAACATACAAACAGAATTTATTTTCAGCAACATAAAATATATCAAACAGCAGTTCCAAATACTACCGACTACACATGGCGAGTTACAACAACATCAAGTGAACAACTGCCGAGGCAATTATTTGTTGTATTTCAACAGCAAGCGCGACGTGGTAACCAACAACAAAATAATGCAGTATTTGACCACGCCGATGTTAGACGAATATATGCTAGACTAAATTCGAAGCAATATCCAGAACGAGCGATAGAATGTAATTTTGCTGATGACGCTAATAAAAATATTACTCGAACTTACATGTATCTGCTCGATGCAGTGGAAAAATATCAGGATGTTGAAGACGGATCTCAGATATCGGCAGAGGAATTTCGTACACTTTATCCAATATTTTATTTTGATGTTAGTAAACATAGCGAGCGAGCAGTTGATTCAACAGCTGATATTGAAATTACTTGGACACTCGGAGCAGTTCCTGTGGCACAGTTATACATATACGCGCTAGTAATCAGCGACAGATTTATTACGATTGATTCTGTTGGAGGTAAAATGACCGTACAAGTTTAAAAGTTACTAGTAATTTTGCAAGTCTAATCTGTAAGTTTAATATAAGATGACAAAATATATTGTAAAAGAAATATATTTGACTGATGGTTAAGTTAAAAAATTAGCAGATGCTGTTGCGAAGCAGAGGCAGGTATCATTAAAAATCAACCCTGACATTTCCAAGGGTATTTTAACAAAATTAATGTTAACCAAAAAACAAGTAAACAGGTACGATCGTAAAAAACCTTTTGTTTTAAATTTAAGTGCCGCACAAATAACAGCGATGGCAAAACAAGGTGGTTTCTTCGGTCCGGCATTTGCAGTAATAGCCAGAACGTTTTTACCAAACATTTTGCCGGTGTTAGGTACATTAGGACTAGCAGCAGCGTCTGGAGCAATATCTGGCACAACGAAAAAAGTAGTTGAAGGACATGGTATAAAGAAACCTTTAGTTTAATTTTATGTGACTGATAAATATAATGCCACAACGAAAAACAAAATCGTCGAAGAAAAGGAAAACAAAGCGTCCTCGAACAAAACAAGGAGGATTTCTTCCTTTACTTATGGTGGGATTAGCGGGAAGTATTCTTCCAGACCTACTAGGAATCGGATGTGGACTAACATTGCCTGGAACACGCCCCCCCCCCCGCTAAGTAACTTTGATATACTTGATAAGTTAGGATCGGTTCCCGGATTTCACGGAGTTTATTCCAAAGATGAACTTGCTAACATCTCAGGTGGTTCCTGCGTGATAAATATACAAGATTTCAATGACGGATCTGGTACACATTGGGTAGCAGTTTATAATGACAATTATTTTGACTCGTTTGAACTTCCTCCGAGCGACGCAATAAAAAAATATATGTCTCGAAAATATAAAGTAATAAATTATTCGTCTAATCAAATTCAGCCTGTTGGAACTTCTGCTTGTGGATATTATTGTATAATGTTCATGAAACAAATGTCTGATTCCAACAGAATTGCGTCTGATTTTTTAAAATTTATTAACAGTTTGATAAGCACCCTTCTCACGCTAATGATAAGATTGCAATTAATTTTATCTAAATTACAAATATATAATGTCAACATATTGTCTTAAATGTAAAACTAAAACAGAAAATAACAATGCAACAACAGAAAAAACAATGAACAACAGGATGATGCTAAAAAGTATTTGTGCAGTCTGCGGAAAAAGAAAAAGTATGTTTTTAAAGAAATCGTTGGGAGCTGGTTGCCCAGACATTCTCAGGGACGTTATTTTAGTAGACGACTGAAAACAATTATTGTAAAAGTTATTTTAATAGAATGATATGTAAGTGGGATTCTGACATATCTCTGTCTTGAGCAAAATAAAATTGTCACATACTGTCAACGTTGTAATCACCGGGAAATAATGGGAACAGGAATAGATATACATAAAGTAATTGGCAAATTACCGAAACCAAAAGGAGGCTGGACCTTGCAAGGCCATAAATATACTGGACCTTATAATCCTCTTGATAAACAAATAGATGAAAATGATAATCCGCTGCCAGGACAAGAGCCTTACAATCAAGTTGATGAGATAGCAATGCGCCATGATATCTGCTACCGTGATATAGAACGTCCTGATAACGTTCGTGTAGAGAACTCAAAATCAGACTGTGATAAAGTAATGTTAGACGAACTTCGTGATATGGAGCCTATAAATTGATAGAAAGTTGGTGCAGGGTTTTATTGGAGCAAAATATAAATTAGGACTCGGAAAGGAATTGTATGATGATCTGGCAGCTGAATGACACAAACCTAAAACAAAAGTTTACGCGACGTAAAATTGTCGCAAATGCCGTTGATGACATCTGGGCAATAGATTTAGTTGATGTGTCAGATCTTGCTCAGTTTAACGATAATAAGAAATACTTGTTTAACGTTGTAGATGTTTTTAGTAAATATGCTTTTAGTGTTCCAGTTTCAGACAAGACAGGAACGTCGATAACTGATGCGCTGAAACAAATAATAACAACTACAGAAAGAAAACCAAATAGAATCTGGACTGATCATGGAGCAGAATTTTTTAATAAAATATTTGAGCGGCTTTTGGAACAAAATAATATAAAAAAATATGTTACAGGAAATGAAGGTAAAAGCGTTGTCGTCGAGCGATTTAATCGCACGCTCAACGAAAAAATACACAAATATTTGACAGCTAAAAATACAAATATATTGACAATTTACAAAACATTGTTGACGAATACAATAACACGAAACATCGAACCACCAAAATGTCGCCAAACAACGCAACTGAAAATCCGATATTAGCAAACGAAAACATGTACCGCAGATATAAATTTAAAGTGGGTGATAAAGTTAGAATTTCTCTGACGAAAAAAAAAAATTGAGAAAGTATTTACCCCAAACTGGAGCGAAGAAGTTTTTTTGTTGATAAAGTACTTTTAACAATACCTGTAACATACGAACTGAAGAATTTATTGGGTGAACCTATAACTGGTAGTTTTTACGAGCAGGAATCTCAGAAAACTTCCCAAGACGTATTTGTTATTGAAAAAGTTATCTGAAAACGCGGCAACAAAAGTTTAGTTAAATGGAGAGGATATAGTGATAAATTTAATAGCTGGGTACCAACTCGGTCGATACAAACTTAGAATTTTCCCAATTTTATGCAATAATATTATTATAAATTTGTTCGTATCTTACAAGTACAGATTTACATTTGATAGTTTTACATAACGAAATTAAATGTAATTTTCTTTCATTATCAACTGGCATCAAATTGAATATTTTAGCAAAAATAAAATCGTATTTTATGCTCCTTTGCTGGCCAGTTATTTTTAGATTTAAAAACGGTTTGATAAGCTGCCAAAATATTTGTTGTTCGGCAACAGTAAAATTAAATTTTATTATTTTTTTAGCATGTGATACTTAACATTATATCGTCCAGTTGTCGGCCTGCTGTAATTTTTTCTGTCAGCGACAGCAACGCTGCTGTCATCTTCATCGTCATTGTTGTCGTACAAAATATCATCTTCGCTATAACTAGAAAATTTGTCTGCGACTTTGTCGTTAGTGATTGGTAAAATTACTTGTAGTTTTGTTACTGGTAATTTTGTGGCGATATAATCTTCCGAATATATTTCAGCAAGTCTTTTCATCAAGTTCATATTATAATATACTTTTATCTAATTATAAATAATAATGTCTAGCGAAACAAAATCTCCAGAAGTAAAATATCATCAAAAAGTTAATATATTAAATTACAAGGAACTAGCCGAAGCAGTTCGAAAATGTCTGTCGGGTTATAGTGCTTATTCTGTTAATGTGAATATAATACCTGGCGAAAATGACAGAATACTTCTAACAACGGCAGAAAAAAATAAACTTAATGAAAGTTCGTTTATAACATTAAAATTTGATAAAGATGATATTTTAATGTTTGCACATAATGCTTAACTAAAACCGAGCTAAGAAATATCATTGATCGTCATATCTGAAACTAAATCTGTCAAAAGTTGACATTGACGTTGCTGTTTTAGTTTTCATCATCAGCTACATCTTTTATTGATTTGTTGCCAATTTTATGATATTTTGCAGCAGAATAAATTGACTTAAATTTTATTTCTTCTTCAGTCTCCAGATTTAATTGAAATTATACGTCTGGCATATCTAGCACCACCAGTATCTCCACGTTGTGTGTTTTCTTTTGGTGTTACTAAATCTAAATTTTCTAAACAATTATCAGTTTTAATTTTGTTAATATGGTCAATAACTAGATTACCTGAAATAGCGCTATTAAAAATTTCATAAACAAATCTATGTGATAGATAATTAACAAAATCTGTTTTAGTTCCACGTACCTTCACAAACAGGTATCCGTTATTTTTCAAATTTCCAACAACTTTTTTTGTTCTTATATGTCGAATAATTCCGCGATCGTTAGCTTCGTATAAATCAAATACAGGATGTGGCTGATACTCATCTTGTAAAGCTAAATTTTTAATATTGTCATCACTAACCGATTCATTTACTCTATAGACTCTTTGTCCAGCTGGAATGTCATCACAGAACAAAGTATAAACAAAATCTTTTCTAAACATTTCGGTCATATCTGTATCATCACCTTTACTGAAATTATCATTCCAGCTGGTGTTGGTCTCCTAATAGATTTTTTAGATTTTATGTTAATAACCGAACCAAGTGCATTTGCAGCATACAATTATACTTCGGATGAACATGATAAGTTTCTTGCTCTTCCGTTGTCAGTCTCATATATCTCAGAATTTCTGTCATTATACTATAAGGATTTTATATCTCTAATTGATTTTTACGTAATTTTTAATTAAATATAAAATGCTATATATAATACAATGCTAAAATTGCGCGATATTGCCAAAAAGAGCATTATCAAAGCAGAAAAAATTGCTATTGCATTTTCCGGATACGACAACAGTTACAAATTTGATAATCAAAATGTTTTAGCAAATTTTAACTCTACAATTTATATCATCTTTTACAACCAGTTGTATCTCAAGAACTTGCAGCTCACAAAAGTATCAAACTAATAGTTCAGTATCATATGATTTTATCAAAATTACATGTAATCGAGAAAGATATACTTGATATAATTTTTGAAAATACAAGTTTCGACAGCGAAATTTCAGAACCATATCTAACAGCTAAATCACGAAAAATATTAACTGGAACAAATATTGCCACAGTCGCCGATGAAATACACCAAGAAATAAATAAAAAATTGGAGGAATTTACTTCATCTGGGTCAGGTTGGAAATTTGAAATGATAAAGGAAGTTTTAATTCATACAGCAAAATATAACATACTTCGAGGTAGTTCTTATATTGATCTTCCAAAAAAAAATTAAAAACAAAAAATGCTGTATAAATATCAAAAACAACGACGATCAATGTTTTCGTTGGTCAATTTTGTCTGCGAAACATCCTCAGAGTGACCACAGTGACCGAATTGAAAAGTATTTGCCATATAAAGACGAACTAGATTTTAACGGAATAACTTTTCCAGTGGCAGAAAATCAGATACCAAAGTCTGAAAAACAAAACAATATCTCAGTAAATGTTTTCGGACTAGACGATAAAGAAAATGTTTACCCAAGATATATTTCAGAGACTGCTACACAAAAGACAATAAATTTTTTTATTTTATCGAGGACATTACGTTTGGATAAAAAAACTTTAACGGCTTAGTTGGCGGACAGTATAATAAAAATAAAAAGAAGAAATATTTCTGTTACAAATGCTTACAAGGGTTTTCTAAGAATGAGAAACTGCAGGAACATCTTAAATACTGTATCAATGTTCAAAGAATAACTATGTCCGGCGAAAAAGAAAAAGTCTTAAAATTTAAAAATTACAATCATAAGCTAAATATACCTTTCGTTATTTATGCGGATTTCAAGTGTTTACTCGTTCCAGTGGCTGGCGCAAAAAATGATCCTGATAAATCAAGTACAAGAAAAATACAGCAACATGTTACTTGCGGAGTAGCTTATAAAGTAGTTTGTTCCATCGACGATAAGTTTTCATTTCCGATTAAGTTATATAGATGTAAAGATAATGAATCTGAAAGTCCGGCGGTATGGTTACTAAAAAATCTTATAGATGATGTTATTAAAATTTCTAACAAATTATTTAAGACAACTCCAATGAAAATAACATCTAAGCAACAACTTGAATTTGATGATGCAGTTAATTGCCATATTTGCGAAAAATCTTTAGTAGACTCAAACGGAGTCCAAGATAAAGTGCGCGATCACTGTCATCTGACTAGTCAGTATCGTGGGGCAGCTCATAATAATTGCAATTTAAAGTTTCATGCGCCAGATTTTATACCTGTCGTTTTACATAACATTCGCGGCTATGATAGTCATATCATTGTAGAAGCTTTTAGCAACGAGGAAATTAAATCTGAACTAAAACTAAATAATAAGATAAAATGTATACCAAATAATTTTGAAAAATATACGTCAGTTACTCTCGGAAAATTACGTTTTATTGACAGTCTACAATTTACATTAGTATCATTAGAAGATCTTGTAGAAAATGCTGTAAAAGCTGGTAGCGAGTTTTATTACCTAAAAAGTTGTTTTGGAGATAAATTTAATCTACTGACAAGAAAAGGAGTGTTTCCGTATGAGCATCTCGATGACTGGAGCAGATTTGATGAAACGTCTCTGCCCGGCAAAGATAAATTTTACTCGCAGTTCAAAAATGAAGATATTACAGACGACGAATATAAATATGCACAGATATTACAGACGACGAATATAAATATGCACAAGATATTTGGAATAAATTTAGTTGTCAAACATTTGGTGATTATCATGATTTATATTTAAAAACAGATGTATTACTACTAGCAGATGTTTTTGAAAGTTTTCGTCGAGTAAGCTACAGCAATTATGGACTAGATCCTTGTTAGCATTATTCTGCTCCAGGATTGTCTTGAGACGCTCTACTAAAAACAAGCAAAATTGAATTGGATCTCTTGACAGATGTTGATATGTTTAATTTTATTGAAAAAGGTATCAGAGGCGGAATTAGCGTTATAACAAAAACATATGCAGTAGCTAATAATAAATATCTAAAAAATTATGATAAAAATCTCCCATCTAATCATATTATTTATCTAGATTGTGTGAATTTGTATGGTTGGGCCATGTCAAAGCCAATGCCCTGCGGTGGGTTTCATTGGATATCTCCAGATCAGTTTCTTAAAGAAATTGAAAAAGATTTAACAAAAGATATTTCATACTTTGTTGAAGTTGATTTAGATTATCCTAGTTCGTTGCATGATCTACATAACGACTACCCAGTTTGTGCAGAGTCTATGATGATAGATTGCAGTTTACTATCACCTGAGCAACAAGCTATGACAACAGCAAAAAATTCGATCGTTAATAAGTTAGTTCCAAATTTGTTAAATAAAAGAAATTACGTGATACATTACAAAAATTTAAAACAAACAGTACATGCTGGACTAATTCTGAGAAAAGTCCATCGTGTGCTAAAATTTAATCAGTCTAGGTGGACGTCAAATTATATTGACTTAAATACCAAACATCGTGCTGTAGCCAAAACTGAATTTGAGAAAAACTTTGTCAAGTTGATGAACAACTCGGTGTTTGGTAAGACAATGGAGAATATTCGAAAGCGAGTTTCGATAGAAATTGTAAATGATATAACTCGCAGAAGTAAATTAGTTAACGATGATGGTTTTGTCAGCATGAAAATATTTAACGAAAATCTTGTTGCAATACAACGACGAAAGACAAATTTAAAGTTAAATAAACCAATTTATGTTGGTGCGGCTGTACTTGATATATCAAAGTGGTTGATGTATGATTTTCACTATAATTTTACTAAAAAGCAGTGGCCAGATTCGGAGTTGTTGTTTACTGATACAGATTCGCTAGTTTATAATATAAAATGTGAAGATGTTTATGAAGATATTTATAGCAATAAAAATTTATTTGATTTATCAGATTATCCGACTAGTAGCGGATTTAATGATAATACAAATAAAAAAGTTATCGGCAAATTTAAGGACGAATTTATGTTTGTGCCGGTGAGAGAGCTTGTTGGACTTCGAAGTAAAATGTACGCCGTAATCCTCGACGATAATAAACTGACAAAGAAAGCGAAAGGAATTCCACGTGGTTATGTAAAGAAATGTATGAAATTTGATGATTTTAAATCAGCACTAAATAATAATGTCAGTTTTATTACGACAAATGTCATTAGAACGAATTTTCATAAGCTTGAAACTGATACGATTATTAAACGTGGACTTAGCAATTTTGATGATAAAAGATATTGTAAAGACGGAATTAATACTTTAGCACTTGGTCATTATAGAAGGAAGCTTGTTTAAAAGTCGTATCTTGATTGCCGAACATAGATTAGTACGAATGCATTTTATGTCTGTATTGATTTTCAGACTATCTGTAATAAAGCGCTGCTGGTGATTTCCAGGTTTATTAGTGATTTCCAGGTTTATTAGTCTGTCTGTCTGTTTCTAAAGCCGTACTGAAACAGAATTCCCTGAATCTTTACAGGCTTGGTAAAACCCACCTATTGATTTTCAGACCTGCCTATAATGTAAACAGCGCTGTATTACACGTGAAGGATGATATTGACCATGAAAATATCTCTGCCTATGATGTAAACAGCCCTGTCGTTTTTTCTGTATAAATACACAGCCGCTTCGTTTTTCTGTACAATATATTTTAGATTTCGCGATTAAACACACACACACACACACACACACACACACACACACACACACACATATATATACATACATACATACATATATATATATATATATATATATATATATATATATATATATATATATATATATATATATATATATATATATATATATATATATATATATACTGCCTTGCCCTGTACTTCCAACATATATATACTACTGCTGCTATATATATATATATATATATATATATATATATATCAGAATCTGGTAAGTATATAGTAATTTCTCGAATAATATACATGTAACCGAATTTCATAGCTCAGTGCAGGAATGTTGGATTCTCGTACTGAAGGTCTGTGGTTCGATTCCCATCACTGGCATATGTCGGTGGGTATGGTTCTGGATTACCAGTTTTTATAAAAGATGGGGGGCTCTGCCCCAAGGTTTTATGTAATCTCTCATCACGTTAAACAAAGTGGTGAGTGCGTTTTGCACTTACCCCGGGGTTTAATTTGGTGGTGGGTTATATGAATCAGCAATGCCTAGACGATCCTCTGAATCTCTAAAGTTTCGTTTCGTTTTGTGATTCGCTGGGGGATGTGTCTATGCAAGAAGCCCTCTAAAATAGCTCTCTACCTCATTGAAGAGTACCCCATAAAGAAACATTCAGAAAGAATGTTGCAAAAAAGAAAACTTTGTGGGGTCACAAGAAAGACATCATCATGCAAAAGACCCCTCAAAGAAACCATAGGCAATGAAGGGGATTTAATGGAATGGTAACCGCTTATGATGCTACTGATTATTTTTGATATTATGTATATCATTATCAAATAAAATATCAACTATGTTGTCAATAAATATCATTAAATCATCTGACCAACCTCTTATTCGTTCGTCATTTTCAGTTGCGAATAAGCATACTGACCCATATTTTGGTGATGTATGGTAACCAACATTTTTGATACAGTCGCTTATTATTTTAGGTTTTATGCCAGTATAACTTGAGGCTGATTTTATTGAATCAAATCTCTTACAAAATCTGTTCGTTAGATCAAATCCAACATGTCGGATTGACGTTGACGGATATCCCATATTATATAATATTTCATTGTTCAATATGAAATTCTAGCAAAAAGGTTTATTCTTTCTCCGACAAATTTAGGGGTTCTGGTCCAGAATCCGCACTTGGTTGAATCCGCCTCTTAGTTTACTACTATAGTGTTCGACCCCAGAATACAAAAACCTCACAAATATTTAGGTTGTCTGTTATTAATTGTAAATGGAAATAGCCCCCCTTATACACCCAAACGGATTAGACAACCAGATTACGGTTGATTACCCGAAAGGCGGCTGGAGACCTGTTACCAATGTTGAATTTGGAGTGACCGTGTGTTACGTAGTTCAGTCTATTTGTTCCCACCAATCAGTATGCACGAGGACGTGTGGTCTGAATTCTTGAGCACTTAGCATTTCTACGATTCACATTTTCAGAGCACCTTCCAGTTAAAGTGGAATACCAATGGCTGGGTTCAAACAAAGACTTTATGTTGCAGTGCGCCTGTAGTGGATTCCTTACCAGGTGTAGCATTGTCCCTACCTATGCTCTTGTTCCTGTCACTCAACATATGGTGTTATCTGTTCCGGAGAGTTATTGGAATTCTATTTGGCTTTCTTCAAGTTAGTGTCGCCAACCTTCTGTTCAACAACAACAAGAGGAAAAGAGGAAATGAAAACCATGCCCATGAGAGAGCAGTGAACTACACTAAAGATAGTGCAAAACGAACATCAAAACCCACGAGGCTGTTACACTTAATTATGGTTTAATTCAGATGGACGGAACGATGTTTAAACCTCTTTGATCAAAACGAGGTAAAAGAGACCTACACCTCCAAAGAATTTCAAACACGGCATGACAACAACTACCACGACAGCCAAGACGGCAGCGGCATATACAACAGTAGCAGTGGGAATCGAACTCGAAAGGATTAGGATTGTTCCAGTTGCTCAAGGAACGTCCATAAAATTTGAGGACTAATATTCAATCCAGAGGCCCTTTAAGGGCCAAACAAATCTCTCAAAAAAGAGATACTTTTCAATCGTTGCCAAACAATGTGTGTGTATGTGCCGTCTAGAACGTATCGTCATGCTTTTACAACTTTAACATCGTGCAATACACACCCACCCCATATATAT